>VMBQ01005927.1:0-60670 GCA_007657795.1 Dreissena rostriformis | reverse complement strand
TGTTGAAAAAAGATCTTTTGAAGATCGGTGAAAACATAGTTTAATATCAAGTCTCACAATTAACTATGCTTAAAGAAAAACCAAACAAATTGTTGATTGCGTATTTTTTTAGAAACTTTAAGAAAGTAAAAAGTATGTAAAACATTATTTTTTAACAGCGTTGTGTGCAGTGCTGTGGTATATTTTTAGTTTTTTTTTACTCGTATACAGATCTTCCAATAAAACTGCAATATCGACTTGCACTCGGCAAATGTGTCACTGTATTGTAACTTAATATTATTGGGTTAAAAACTATTATAGTATTAGTTTTATTGGCTGATCAGTATGAAGATTCGCGGTATGTTGATTTTCNAACCAATTGTTTTATAATTTTATTTTTATGTAAACATATATAATGCAAAATGTTTTATTTTTAAGATTTTGAATATTCGAATGCTAACTTTGGTTATAAGTGATGAAAACGATATATATGGTAAACACTGTTATTTTAATAACAAACCACGTTATTTATCGACATATGAATATTGTTTGAGAAACATTTAAGAAACTTGTAAACAGGTTTTTGCACTATTTTGTTTGCAGTTAGTCACCAAATGCTTTAAATGATACATGTTAACATCCCTACTAAAGAGATCCAGTCTAATACATTAATACAAATTAAAGAGAAGCAAACAAAAACGTCGTGCCACCTTGGCTCGAATCACTGACCTTTGGATGTTAAAGAATCTGCCTTAACGACTTGGCCATAAGGACTATTCCGGATTGTCCTGAATTTTATATTTATACAAGCAATCAACGTACTGTAGCAAAATATAATGAAGTTACAAAAGCACTCCAACTTATATACGCTTTATTATTTTTTTCAATTATCAATGATGATTACTCATTATCAAAAATGTATTTTAAAATGGGTTTACCTCATTATAGCTATTTCGCTCCCGATGTACAGTGTTCTTTTATTTTCTCAACCTTTGACAACAAATTGGAACATTTTGTCATTTTAAATGTACTTTAAACTCCAACGGACAAAATTCACAGAAGTAATTTAGTTACACATATTGCACACGTGTTGGCGCTAGTACACCTCGCTCTCTATACTGCTGAAACAATTAAACTGTAAAAACTTCGACTGTCACAGTTAAAACGATGCCCTTAGTTGAGTTGTTAGCATTTGGATACATAACGTTATCAATACACATTGAACATAAATTATTTATCATTAAATTAATATTACTATCTATATAGCAGCGCACTTTTGTGAAAAGTATTTTGCTGCTGTGGCTCCAGCTTCAATCATTTCATTTATTTATGTGTAATGTTATTATGTATGTGTTGTCCTGTACTGCATGGTCGCTTGGTCAATTCTCGTCAATTAAATACAAGAACAAAAGGTAACACTTATTCCTCTCTCGATAAAGCGCCTGGAGTTCCATTATTATTATATTGAAACATACGAGGTCGTGCCGAGCTGTAAGTTTCTGGCATTTGTTACTTCATAAGTGCGTAATTTTGCTTGAGACAAACAATTGGGTCGAATTTTGTATCATGGCTGAAATGTCATGGATTTGTATAATAAATGCCTGCTTTGAGACTCCGGAAGTCCTCATGTTTTGTGTGAACTGTATGCTTCCGATATATGTTTCGTGCTCCTTTCCTACTGATAGAGCAACCTGTGTTATTGCTGAGAAAGAGAACTGGGTAGGTAACGTGGAACAGTTTACTAGAGATAAATAAAACCTTCTTAAGCTAATTCTGACAGCGATTCATAAAACGCACAAATGGCATAAAAAAGGAATTTGCTAAATAAAGCATTTTTAATTTGCAAAATTTAGCACATGCAAATATACCGTATAACTTAACACAAAAAGGCTGACTCGGTAAAGCATTCGTCCATGTGTGTATTGTTGAACAGAGGTATTTATAAAACATTTAGACGTAATTGTGAAAGGATGGTCTGGATATATTGATTTCTGGTCCTATGTGGCCAGTTTTGGCAAAAAAAAGATACATTTATCTCGTATCATATTATTTCCGTGTCCATGGAAACGGCTTATTCGCTTTTGAAACACCGGTCCCATGATGATAGAAAATATTCTGAAGATAAGCAGTACCAAAATCGAGCAGTGGTTAAACTTAATCGGGGGGACACGCATTTCTGTGGTTAAATGCAATACCGTTGTTGGGTGGTGAAATTATGGAAAAATGGAGACACAAATGCATGGCGAATTTTAAACGCGCCAGACAGTTTGTGTCATGCTTTCAAACATAATCAACACATTTTCGCACGACAGATTGACAATGTTTTCACTATTTTGGCAACCGTATATACCTTTAGGGAGTCTCGCAACTAAGAATTCTCGTTGCTTCGCATTACTTAACCTGTGATGTATGGTTTAGGAACTTAAATTTATCGTTCTCAAGAACAATCATATACTCCCTGTTTCAAACTTGCTTTAAGCATTTCGCCATTCAAAAAGGCATATTGCAGCTTATGGGTTTTGGATTATAAAAAGGTGATTGTATCAACAATGTAAACTGATTTTTACTCAGCCTGATTCAAACAAAACAGCATAAACAAAACTCCGATCACGCTATTATATAGAAGCTATCGCAAAAATAGTACTTCATATCTTACTTACTTTTAAAAAGGGTCTAAATTATATTTCTGTAGTAACTTCATTTTCGTTTTGGGGTGGTGAACTTATGGACAAATGACATTTTGTGTTAAACTTTCAAACATTATCAAAAAATGTGTACCAGAGATTGACAATGTTTCCACTATTATGGCAACGTATATACCTTGCGGGAGTCTCCAAACTAAGTAAACATTTCGCTGTTTCGAATTACGTTACTGTAATGTATGGTATTGGAACTTTAACTGTTTGATTAAGAGAACACTCATATACTCCTTGTATCAAACTTGTTTAATTCAAAAAGTAATATTGCAGCTCATAATGGGTATTCTATTACTAAAGGTGGGTGTATATAAAATGTAACCTGTTTTGTTCTCTTCACTTAAACCTGAATCTAACAAAAAAAAACACACGAGAATAACTTTGATCACGCACTTGCTGTAGCATATCACAGTTTATATCGCAACAATGGTGTATATAATCAAACTCGATTTTGGCAATCGGTATAATTTATACTTGTTAAAAAATAAGCCATCAACAAATATAAATACTTGCAAATCGTGCACATGTTTTTATTTTAAGGCGAAGTATGTTAACGGAACTTGTTCACAGATTTTCGAAAAGACAAATTTTTTACTTTTTGTCAATGATTGACAAAAAACTAAACACCAGGGAGCGAAAAAGCACTTATGCGTAGACTCATACAGACAACACATTGTCGTTCATGTGTAATCATCATAAGATATTGATGCCTTTATAAAGCGTTACAAACTTGAAACGATTGTACTATTTTGAATGCTTCTACGATTTCCATTTTTTTTGCGACAATACCTGGGTTGTTGATATAAGGTATACAAATCCAAACGTTATCGATCAGACAGGATGGTGCAGTAGTTGAGGCGATAGCTTAATAGTCCTGAGGTCAGTGGTTGGGTATGTTTTTGTTTCCTTTTTTAATCTTTCTTAAATTCAAATATTGTATTACAATGCGGCTCTTTAATGCCGATGTGTGTATTAATCAGTTGAAAGCATAAAATGACTAACTTTAAAAAGCGCCGACACCTGTAACTGTCTTGCTAATATCTGTATGCGTTATAATATGTTTCTCTGTAAAAAAATATTACATTTTATTTCACAACCTAACACACGACATTGATATATATCAATGAAACAATAAAACAAATCACAGCATTATATGCAACAGCTGGAAAGCTCATGCAAGTTCGATCATTCCGCTTTAACCCAACGCAGCCCGAGTGGTGGGACTCTGAGTGCGATGATAAAAAGCGAGCTAAATACGCGGCGTTACGTCAATTTAGAGTAACAAATTCAGCAATTCATTTGCGTAACTTTAAAGATCTGAGGAACGAATTTAAAGCTTTCTGTAAGAATAAGCTTCTAGACTTTCAACGTCGAGAAAGAAAACAACTGTACGATATAAGAAACAATGCGTCTATGTTCTGGAGGAAAATAAAACGTACTAACATTAAACCGTGTATACACTCAACTATTACGGCTGACGAATGGTATACATATTTTGGCAAACTACTATATGACACAGATGCTGTGGAAATCGACAATAATGAAAATACAGAATTTACTGATGTATCAGCTAATGAACNTGTTATTTATTGTTAAAATCACTAGATGACGCTGGGCGAATCTGCTGGGCATCGAAAATAAGAAATTTATTGTTTACATACGGATTTGGTTATGCTTGGATAATTCAAGATGTTGGTAATAAAAACATATTTATATCATCATTTAAACAACGCGTTATTGATTGCTGCACGCAAAAATGGCACGACGACGTTTCAAACTCGAGTCGTTGTCACCATTATAAACATTACAAAAGCCTACTTAATACAGAAAAATACTTATCAATTGACTTAACACCAAAATATAAGATTGCTCTTTCGAAATTCCGAGCCTCAAACCACAGATTACAAATCGAACTTGGGAGACACACTAATATACAAAAAGAGAACAGAATATGTACTACGTGTTCTATAAACAAAGTTCAGTATCTGGATTGCGAATACCATGCTTTCTTCAAGTGTAACAAATACAACGAAATACGATTAAATCATCTTTATAGCTGGTATTCTTCAGGCGATTCACTGCTAGATTTTTATACCTTAATGAGCTCTAATGATGAAGCTGTTTTAAAAAAGTTATGTATGTATGTATATCATCTACTGAAAAATATCAATAACTAATCAAATACTTTCAACATATTAACACCGTATCTATTCTGTTTGTGTTGTTGTTGTTGTTTTTTGTTTTTTATATGTGTGTGCTTGAATTTAGAATATGTCTTACCACAACAATGTTAACATCTAAAAATATGAATAACTTAACCACGTGCTTTATACAATTACACAATCCATGTATATATTTATAAATATGTTCCAGACGCAACTCTGTTAGGATTTAATAGCCAATTATAATGTATCACTATGTATTTTGGGCCAGAGGCCTTTGTTCACAAAATAAAATTGACTTGACTTGATATGAAATGCACACGAGTCAAATTAATGATTTTTAAAAATATAAGGTATCCTGTTTAATAATAACCCTTTTCGAAGCATCATTGATGATTAAAACATGTGTACGTCTATACAGATAATGGCGTTTAGTATTATATGATATAATTAATGTTTTAACGTTTAGATGGAATGGATTGTATGTACGTAGGTAAGTGGGTTTTATAGTGTGTATTAACACTCTTTCTGTATTTCCCTTGACCAATCAATCACGCCATTCTTGTTGCTAAATCCATTTGACTTAAAACCCTATAAACGGGAAGCGACATGCCAGTCAAAATAGTTGTGACCCACTTTGTAAACGTAAAAGCCCACTAACTGCATTGAGGCTAGAAAATAAACAGAGCCTTTGGTAAAAGACAGGTAAATTAAAAACAATAAGGTAAACGTACATGCACACAGTTCTATGATGGGGTTAGCTTTAAGTGTTTAAGTATGTTTACAGTTTGAATATAACTAAGATGATGACATGTTTGACCAGTTAACAACAGTAAACACTTGGCATTGATATTGGAAATGAAATTCAGATTTCACTAAACTGCAAATTACAAGATACGATTTCCCGTCCAACAGTTATTTGAGTATAAGCATTTTGACCACCGGTATCGCTTCTCAATTACCTTTGTGCTTATTCTCAATTTATGATGTGATTTACTATTTTCATTTTACCGCCAATATGTGCCTAATAAAATTTCACAAGACATTGCAAATTCATTGCAAGTTTACATATTTCCGTTAAGACGCAACTATATTCATTCTTACAAATTAAAACACGAGAAACAGCCATATCATTAATAACAGGTTTGTATACATTTGAAAAAAACATATTCACACAACCGTCTATAAGGTGCATATAATATTAGTATTGAAAGCAATAAAGTATATTTAGCAAGTCTTTAAACTGGTTAAAGTTGGTTTAAGCACTCGAAGATTTGAATGAACCGCACCAAGGCCGTAACAGTTTTATGCATTTCTTTCTGCTCATTTTTGTGGTTATGTATTGACTTGTATTGTAGATGCAATTAGCCACTTGTTTAAAAAAAGACAAGCAAGCGTAAACAAGACTTTCACCCGTGATGATTTTTCTTATGTTTCAAAAACCTACAAAAATACCTTTGGGAGTGGTTCAGATTTTCACGTGCATCAAAAACACTAAGATTTGGTAAACACAATTACCATATACACGTTATAAAACAAAGATTACCATTAGTATGATAAAGAAATGTTGATGTTTGAATCGATTTTACATGGTGAATTAGGACAATAAATGTAGAACTATAACAACACGATTGTATTAAATTGAATCTAAGTGCACCACTACGTTGAATGTTTGTTTAAAGTCGCCGATATATTTCAAGCGTGTGATGGAGTGTGTTGTATCAATGCTCAATTATTGCGCAAACATCCATTATTTGACGAGATCGAGTCAAATTGGATTTGCAGTGGTGACTTCCGGAAGTGATGAATAACAACCATGGTGGAATGGGGTTTTGGTAGACATTCCGATATTTGACAAACACATATGGATATTATTCTTCATTATAGCATGATGTGAATCAGGGGAATGGATGAAAACTGTTCAATAAAGTAAACCTGCTAGTTTCGTTTAAATCATCTTGTGTTTGTACTGGGATCTCTGAAAGTCTTGTACATAGTTGCCTGATATATTTATATGTTCGTAATCGTTGTAATGTTATTAGACTAAGGTTGGACAATCGGATAATTATTAGGAGCCTATTCCATAAATAATGCTCTTTCATGACAATATCAATTCTATTAACGAGGCTTGTATAAAAAACAAACGCGTAAACTTCAAAAACATAGCAAATGTAACACATAAACTAACACTTTTATAGATTAAGGTCGCGGTGGTGTAGTGGATGAGGTGTCCGCCTAGCGATCGGGAGTTCGTGGCTTCGCTCCCTACTCGGGGAGCGTTCTCGTAATCTCCTCCATATACACCAAGTACTGGTTCTTCCCAGGAAACGGACTCGACATTGTCCATATTTGCCTATAATATGCCTTCCTGTAATAGTCAGTAATTGACTGTAGGAAGTACGAAGTAGAAGTAGAAGAAGAACATTAGGTAGACCATTCTTGTATTTTTCTTTGTTTAATTCAATTTTGTAAAATTAACGAAGCATGAATACATAGCCTCAATATTAAAATGTATATTCAGATCTTTAAAGTGATATAAGACGCATCTAACAGTTTAAAGGTGTCTATCGCAACCGTTGTTTATTTTTGTTGTTTTCACTTCATAAACACTTATATTTGTTAATGCAGCATCAACATACTATAACAATATCCCGGAAAGAGAAAAAAAAATAATTCTGCAACGATATCTATCAAACGACACACAAACACTAACTCTGATCATAATAAAAAGACAGTTCCGCTCGGCTTAGAGGACTGGGACAGTCATGTAAAATATCGAATATAATATTTATTTTTTATAAACAACTGGTAGCAAGATGAGTTGCAGATAATTAGTCAGCTCAATTCAACAGTGAAAAATGCGTCTTATATCACTTTAACTAAAACCTATAATTGGAACTTTAAAGCTTCGCCGTCTCTACAGCATTGCCATCACATTCAAACACGTTTGCCCAAACTGAAGATTATTAATCAGGGCTGTTTGGCAGACGGCATTAGACAGGCTGTTTCCGGTGAATACCTTGAATTTGCAATTATCAATCTTGAGAAAACGTTGAATATAGAAAACGTGTTTGGATATAGCAAGCTTACAACTTAACTTAGTATGAGACTGCATTTAGGGGTTTTCGAATCAATATCAATATGGCTGTTAATAAAACCAGAGAAGATGTATCCGTTCAATACCCTGAGTTAAGATTCAGGTATTGCAATGAAAATGTGTTGGTCGGTAGCCGCTGAATAACTTGAGTTATAATTAAAGCACAGTTTGGGAAATTATGTTTGTAGTTTACATACATGTATAGCTTTGAATTTCATGTGTGGCCACTGCGATCAAGGTCTCTGTTACTAAATTTAAAAAACAACAACATGTTTTCGCTTAATAACTTGAGTTTAGATAGGGAATTGTGCAATAGTGTATGTTGGTAGCTTACATGCTGACCTACCTTGAGATTTCAAAATTCATTTAAGAAAAGTCAATTACAGAATTAATCGTTGAACACCTGGTTGCATGTTTCCTGTTAACATGATCCTGTAAAGCTTTAGCACTCATTCTATAAATTAAGGCTTAACAGTATTACATCTCTTCCAAAACATCGATAGAACATAATGGAATTAAATTTGTTTATATCAGTTAGTCTCTTTTTAAGTATTTATTTTCATGGAACATATTTTATAGTAGTGTACACATTCTTAAAAATGCCAAATTATAATTAACAATCAAACTATTATTCTTACAACATGACCATATGTCACCATGGACTTTTCGAAAAAGAGCACTCAGTTAACAGAAACTACAAGGTATATACTGAAAGAAATGTCATTATCGATTGGGCATTAGGCGTATTCTCTTTTACGTGATTTAAAAAACAAACATCACACAACCATAGAAGTTCACAACCATAAAGCAAATATGGTTTCGTGGTACTGATGATTCGGACCATATATGGATGAAATGGTGGTCGTTATGAAAGCTTCCACCAGACTTTGATCATCGGCGTATTTTGTCAGTAACATGTCAACTGGACAATAGCGAAAATAAATAGAGATAATTCTGCCATTGCATTTGTTTTGTTTGTACAGCCTTTAATTTCCGCCTTTCATAGCAAATGGTTTTATTGAATTAATCAAACGTGTGTGTTAATGTTGCTGCGTATGAATACACGCACCGGCTGACATAGAACTTCTTTGTTGATGTCTTTTCAAAATAGGATAGGTTTTTTATATTTGTTGTGCAATTCAACGGAAGATATAATAATTTATGCTAACTCGCTGCATGTTTACTTTAAAGTTTCTTTAATACAATTCTTTTAATTTGTTATTTAAATTGACAAAGTGTTTGTTATCTTGTACCCTTAGATCTTGTCCTTTTTTGGTTTTGGTTCTGTACGTTTTGTCCTGTAATAGGCAATTGTTACTCGCTTTAAGTAAGAGACAAGAATTGCTCCCCCTATGATGTTTCTTGATAACCAAAAGTCATATATGTCATATATTGAAGTTGTCATAAGTTAAATTCCATAAATGCAATCAGGGTAATGTGTTTTTCCAACATCTAAGCAAATCAAAAGAACACACCAATAATTGGTTTACTCGACCATAATGCCATAATACCATCGCTCATAAATAGTAATAGTGATAGGCATTGAGTTGTACGGATATAAGGTGTGATAAAGTTTTGTTCCATAACTGAGGATTGTTGCCAGCCCTCCCCCACTATACACAAACATTGCTGTTCAATTGCTATGCGACAATTTGCAGTACTTCGACTTTGAATAATATAACGTAACTCTCCCACTTTAGTCAGTTAAGTCAGATAATGGTTTCAATGTAACGTCAACAATAGGTGAAAACAATGGTTGCAATAGATCTTGATTTAGAATTTGCATGATTGTACCACAACCAGATTAGTTTACTCAACACTCAGTTCGTGTATGTTCTCCTATTTCTCATTTATTAAATAAATTATATTTATTTAACAAGAGTGTATGCTTCTGCAAGGTTTGACTGATTTAGCGATCGATGTGAGAAAGTTAAAAAAGTTGTAGGAAACATTACAGAGCATAACTTGAGCTCATGGCATACAAAAAAAATCTTGTATTTATTGTCTCACGTATCCAAAAATGCCCGTTTTGTTTAAGCCCATGGAAATAATCACATTAATGGCTGAATTATAGGAGTCTAGTAATTTCCTGAATATTGGACAAAGCGTTAAAGAAAGATGTTTTCTTTGACCATAAATATACAAATGTCGATCATTGACACATTTAATGGAGATTTTGGCGGTTTTTGCAATCCGTTGTCATAGAAAAGAGAAAAAAAAAACACTTAGCGAAATGACTGAACAAGTACCGAAATCCACAAAGCAATAGTGTACGGATTGTTTCTTTTTGTGTTCCTAATTTGACGCAACATGTGTAAAGAGTGTTTACATTGTTTACACTATGCATTTAATATTGATTGTTAACACCGGTTCTTGAAATGGAAATAATTATATTAATATCAAACGTCGTCTATATCTTCTATGTCATAATACTAAAAACTGAATATTGGAACTGTCTTTTCTATCGTTCATTCCGAAATATTGTATTATCTAAACAGTTCTGTTATCACTTGTGCGGCTTTGTTGAAACAATGCAACATGGTATTTGGTTATACAAACAGCATTAACACATTGTTTACGAACAAGACAAAAGGTATTGCTATTCATGCATTATAATTTTCCTATCTTACTTGACATTGAAGATAAAACAAAAACAACGCAGCAACCATCATGCCGTCGTAGCTCTCGTGTGAATAATTCCCATAAAGCGTGTCTATATGACAGTTAATTGTTTATTTCAGGAAAGGAAACCCGATTACTAATAATTATTACTGGATTCCTTGATAACACCCAGTGTTGATTGTCCCTGGTAATCCGATTGAGAAGTCAATAGGAACCCAGGCAGAAGTACAAGCAGGATTGGTGATGTCAACCGTGTAAGGATTTTAAAAACCGAGCGTTACCATGTTATACATTAAACAGTTAGATACCACGCATCCTGTAATATTGTGACAGGTCGCTCGTTTGCCTGCATTTCGTTTTGATTCTTATTGTTCAACCGATATCTTCAGGTCTTATATGTGTTTCTTTCGGCTCCAATTTGATGTTATTATTGCGTATACAAATCTGCGTAATATGTATTTTCGGACATTGATATACATGTAAAAATGATGCATGACCTATTATTGTAAACAAATTATATACATGGTCTGACAAATATTAATATTGTTCAAAGTTTGCGTGTCAATAGTGAAAAATAAAAATGGACTTGGTTTCCTAAACCCATCGTATTTTAATGAATGATAATGCACTCAAAACTTACTAAGTTTAACCAAATGCAAAAATGATTTATGGTTAAATACTTCACTTGATTCGTTTTAATGTACATTGATAAAATCAACAGAGCATAGTACACAATGATGACGATACACAACTCGAAAGTTGCATTCTCTACTCCATTCTTTTCTCTTTCCAAAATCGACAGAGAGCTTACGTGTTTCTGCTTTTTCAGTAAAATAATATTGAAGAAAATGTTATAATAATCCTCGCGAAATATACTCGGTGTTATAGGAAACAAATGCATTTTTTACTGAAAAGACATATTTGATTTTGTATCGAATTTCATGTAGATGAAGATAATTTTTCTATCTCGATCATAATTGGTTAGATTAAAATATGAATAGTTGTGCCAAATTATCGATACAAATTCAAAATAAACACATAGTAAGAACACATTATTTGTATACTAATGCATATGTCGACCCAAATTAGCCCGTGCAGTTTTATTTGCTAAGAAGAAACTTCATTAAAACGAAACAAACCATAACAACGTAAATTGTTGACCCAGACTGCACAAGCTCATCAGGTAACGACATTTTACGCGCATGCCTTTAGCCCCGTTTTCGAAGAGCGAGACTCTATTGGAAAACTATTCTCTCCTACTGTCGAAATACCGGTAGCTTTTCAGAACGAAGAACTTAGCAGCAATAATTGTATAATTAAAGTTATATGTACAAGCCTTGTGAAATACAAATAAAACCATTTAATTTGATACAAAATTAAAAAAAAAACTAATTGTGTATAATAAGCCGTTTCTATTTAAAGGCTAACAAGAATATTATGTAAAGCATTTTGTGATTTTAAAGTAATACAAGTCTACAATGCCTTGGTATCCTAACAATTTTAAGACCTGTATGTACACAATTCATAGCAATTACTGTTATTGTTATCCATGAACCAAAACGTGAACTTTTAACGTAAGTCATATCATGTGTATCGTGGCTATTCTATAGTGCGCATACTAGTATTGATATAGAATAGGTATTGAGGTTGCATTTAAATCAACAAATCCGAAGTCGGATTGTCAATACAACTAATGGATGGACAATTGACCTCGGTTGAACAGGATTCCCTGGGCTTCTTCGAATGCGTGTTAAGTGTCCTCTACTACAGGTGATTTATTGATTCTATACATTAAATGTTTAATTAATATAAATGATTTTGAAGCCATTTTTTTCAAATAATAATTTGAGCATATAATCCATCTGCGTACATTTTTTTTTATTTCGTTGTTTTGGCAACAATGATTAATGGTATGACATTCATGACGAAGCTCCATTGTTATCAAAACAAATAGTTAACGGACCACGTACTTATTTTATTACTGACTACCAAAAAGAACCTTGTACTATAAGTACTATTGACGTATCACAATTATTTAATCCACACCATGGTGTGTTTTACGAGTCTAATAACAATACTGTTTCATGTAATATTTTTGCATTTGTTCAATTTATTGAAGGAAATTGTACTAGATACCATTCTGGAATGTCACCATGGCATGAAACACTTGCACGTTGCAAATCTCACTGGACAGACGCCCAATTTCAGCTTGCACTATGACATGAACCAGAGCATACGATTACCATACAAAAGTCCTATAGACGTGCATTGACGTCCTAATTATTAAGTCATAAATGGTATAAATTAATAATGGTTGTCATGGAAACCGAGATAACAAGAAGTGTTGATCGTGTGTGGCAGAAGTAGGAAATAACCCTTTAGGGACACATTAGGTCAGAGTAATTGCGTAAAATAAAACCGAAAGATAAATCATAAGACCGTTTTTGTCATGCGGACAGAATAGTTAATAATGATGTATGTGACAATATGTTGTTGCGTACAGCCATCTAGGTGGTAAGAGAGGATATCCGATTCACAATTATCGGATAAACAGGGTCACTTGACCGCTGCGTTCGCGCAATAGGAGAATCACATCATATGCATTATTCATGTTTAATTCGCTATAATATACCACGCCAATGACTGTCGGATATGAGAATATGCGTGGCCTTTGAAGGGACTCTTCGTATAGAATAATTATCAGAGTACGATCACACATGTCCTGTAGAGCGCAATTTACATGTTGATCAGATACTTATTCAATAATGATTACATTTAAGAATCATTTAAATCCTGGTAAAAAAAAAACTTGTTTGAACAGTCTGTTGAATATAATATCAATATGGTATATATAAGCTTTCGTTTCGTAAGTTTTAATTACTAAACTAGTATTTATTTTGACTTTAATTGTATAGTACTTGTACCTTTCCCAACGTGTTGCAATGTAAGTCATATATATGCAACTTATAAGATTTCTTGTTCGACCGTTGTTGTTTCTGAATCTTTATTGAAATGAAACAAGTTTTTTATTTACGTATTCCTTCTTTATCTTTGCTATATAACAATATGTTATAACTTGTAATTGAAAAATGTTTACATTGTAATTGAAAAATGTTGACATCAATATATATGCAACGTATTGGTAACTGGACACTTTACTAATAAATGCACAATAAACGTGGGCGATATTTTCTCCCAATGCTAACAGAATCCATCAGGAAAACGCCGTTCCCCTTGACGTCTACAAAGCGTTCTTTTTCATTATGTATAGGAAATATAAAGTAACCACTCTCTAGACGATTTGGTTTGTTTGCCCAACGTGAGGAGCAATGTATTCCCAAAGCAGGCAATATACCTAAATTTCTACCATAAAGCTGAGATACAGTGGGAAACGTGTTCGCACCGTTCGACACAGTTTAGACTCTTTAAACAAACTGGTAACATAATCTTAAATAACATACATTAAGTGCCTTAAGGAAGATCTGTTTTTAGATGGCGCATTGACTCAATTGACTGTGTGTTATTCAATTATAATCTCTATATTCATAAATGAAATACATATTATACATATAACTTTCGTGTAAAGAAAATCTACGAAATACTAAACCATACGATAAACGAATTACCAAGATTGATTTTTTGTTATTATTAAATTTCGCAATCAAGAAGATTGAGTGCATGGTAAAAATACATTTCTGCAACCAGACGTGTATTCCTCAACGGAATATACAAATGTGCGAAGTCACGTGGGAGATCCTCGGTTACATCAGCGACCCCAAACCTGTCGGGACAAATGATCGCTTTTGTCGCGCATATGGTTCAGTGACAATTGAATGCATTTTTAATGACATATCGACACGAACTGATCGAAACACAAAGTTGTCGTATCGAAATGCACTTTTGAAGAATACCACAGATACATTTAACGAGAGCATTGGCAGACAACGGATGTAGAATTGTATGTTCTTTTTCCCGGCAAATATTTCTGTTGAATAACAGGTGTGTTTCACAAATAATGATTGTTATTTAAATTTTGACATACGGCTGTTAAAGGGTATAAATGATTAAATATTTTGTCATATTCGTCATTAAATGATTTAAAGGCAAAGATTGTATTGTAGACAGCGGAAAAAAGAACGCCTGTATAATACTAGTACCAAGAATATTATTTTAGAAAGAAAATATTTACACAACCTAAGCTCGAACTATTTGCTTTTTGATTAAAAGCATATCGCTTTAACCACTCCATTATGCGAAATGCTCCATTCCTTATCCTTATTATACGTTATATAAGAAATCCACGTGGTATCACAGAATATAACGAAGACAAAAAAGCACTGCAAAAGATTCAATCGTTTTCCGTTTGTAACGCTCTATAAGTATCCCAATTTAAAACGATGATAAGTATTAATGGGAAGTGTGTTTAAGTATGAGTGTGCGTCATAAGCGTTATGTGCCACCCCCACCTGATGCATAGTGTGTGTACACTAATGATAATAATACATATATAATAATAATAATAATAATAATAATAATAATAATAATAATAATAATAATAATAATAATAATAATAATAATTGTTATTATAATTATTTTTATTAAAAAGATAAATACTCAAAGAAACGACTATATGTTTCATTATTGACAAACATGAATGAGTACAAGTGTAAACTTAATTATAAGACTGCATACTTGTTGACGCATGCATAATCGAATAATCGAGGAAAGAAAGAAACGATGCCTAACTTGCTGACAACGATGTTAACTAATAATGTATTGCTATTGTATTCGCGATCAGACATCACTGGTCCGGACAACAATAAAATGAACTCCAATTTGTTATTTTTCGGGAGAGATTGTTGCGATTTCTCATTGATTTCCCTCTCTATGTCTTACCCTCCTTATAATAACATGGATACAGCGGATAGACACAGACGTCAAGGAAGATACTGATAATGGGATAAAGTAAATGCATGTATCGGCTGTACAAGTTGCGGGAATTCAAGGAGTTGTATATCCTCGAAGAGGTCCAGCAACCATAGCAAACTTAATTAATAAGCTGTTTGCAGCAGGGTCTTATGATAGATGAGCATTCAATGCGAATATTCCTTGTTTTATTTATCCATTGTTACCACGTTTTTACACAGCTATAGAACAAGCAAACGGACAGTCTTTATTTAAAGTTGCAGTGTGTTAAAATAGATTGGCTAAACCAGAGCAACAAATTGAGATGGACAATTCAAGTAGGTTGACTAACAAAACTGGAAAAAATAAGTGTTGGCCGTTTAAGGAATGTGTTTATCCATTGCAATTTGAAGAAAAAGTTGTGTTTAAACAAACCTTGATTGGTATGGATGCTTATAAAAACAGTTTAGAAATTAGTTTGAATTATTATATTTATATGAACACAAATTGGACCTTTTATATAACTAAGATTAAGCATATTTAATAAACTCATAAAACAAAACTGACATGCAATAACAGGCAACAGCTTTGTTAAAATAAACATCATATCCTAAAAAACTTACTAAAAAAACATAACATCTTTTTTGTTACAATATTATTGTTTAATAATTTCAAATAAAGTTTTTGTAAAGGCATATGTTTAAAGGGTTGCGGAGTTTGAACTGACATTATTTAGCAACATAATCTTTTCCGTTCCCACATCCTCTAGGATATCACGCGTGGTAAAATTTCAACCGGTTTTACATTAGTATTTATAATTTTTAGATTATCTATACAATTGAATGCAAACACTTTTGCTAGATTGTTTAGTTTGACAATGTAACAACATGCTCAACCAAAATATAAAGTAATGATATTTTTGTCAATTTTTGAAAGACACCATTTCATTTAAATCAGTTAACAATACAAAATTTTGTATTTAACAACAGCAGTATTATAAAATATGGTAACTTACCTTATATTATTTTTTAAGTATTATATTTGTAAATCCCGCTTTCTTTATAATGGTGCCTAATAATTCTTCAGAAAATAGTAGTATATCCACAGTTTGCTTAATCTTCACCCAGCCGAACATCCGACGAAAGTGATCCTTTCCATTTCCAATTCTTTAAGTACGGTAATAACAAGAACTATTTTATTGGGTGCAATTGACCACCAGTTATCATTTGAAACAAATGCGAAACCAATACTCCTCAGAAGTCGGCTAGCTCCGTCTGCGAACGAAAACAAAATGAGCTAGTAACACACGCGCGCCGGTTCGAATAATGGTACGCCCAGCTTAAATCAATGATTTCCACAATGGTACTGTAACACTTTGTCCAGTCAATTCAGAGCATTGATATAATTATTGTTACATTAGCTCATTAAACATTAACCAGAATACAACACTCGTGGGGCGGAATACAGATACAAATAAGTGGTAAACGGGCGGTTACTCGAATGTTGCGTTTGAAGTGTGTTACAGTATACAGGCTGCTGTCATGCATTTAAATTGTTTTGTTATATGGTTCTTGCTTTTTTATTAAAGCAACAAGCGCGTTTTTCTTTGAATGTTTTTTCTGATATTTGAAATTATCTTTGAAGTATTTACACTCGAGTATACATTCGCAAAATAATTTGTTTCGAGCACAAAACGAAAGAAATGTTTGAACATTTTCGAATAGGTAAACAAAGCTTAAACACAAGTAAAGAAACGTATATGGTTAATGTGTATGGCTAATATATATAACATCAAGGCATACTTGTATGCATAATTTCAAACAAAACAACACATTTTCTTTAAATTAATAATTTTTTCACAACAATCAAATATATCATTTATTTAATAATTAAGCGGGGAAAAAGACGTGATCCTTTCCACACTGTTTCATAGTCTGAATTGTATTTATGAATCAAGTCTTTTGAACGTCCTATTTATTAATAAACAAAAATCACACATTCGCAAATTGCATTACTTAAAGAATCCCACGCAACCATCTTAAAACTCAATAATGCAATTTTGAAAGGACCCAATGCACAAACTCAAAACAAACAAACGCAAACTTTTCATTATGTACGGTAACAAACAGCTCATTGGAATTAATTTTATCCTGAACATTTTTTTTTATATTTATCGGCTATATTTAAATTTTGTTTATGCGCTGTAAAACTTGATCATGAGTGAGATGGTATTGTGACACCGCGTTATAGCATTAAGTCAAACATGATTTCCTCATGGGACGGGACTGTTTGTGCGAAATCAACTAAAAGTGAATTATATCATGTTTCTGTCTAAAATTAATTCCAATTCAAAAATGGGTTTCAAATTATTTAAATATAGGTAATACTATAAACTCGTATTACGAACTTTTTAAACGGTTTTCGTTGATTCCCGATACACCATAGACATTCAATCTAGTTTTATCTATGTTAATACACTTTCTTAATGTAATGATCATTTATAAAACAAAATCTGTAAATATATGGAACTCGTGGTCACATTTTGATAATATCAGCCTGACCATATACTAACTGCATGGGTTGTATTGATCGACTTTTATTTCATTAATATTGGAATAATGGTTTAGTAGGCGTGCATCGTATTTTAAATGTCAGATGTGCTGTTGGAATACAGACCTGTAGGCTATGGCAATGCGTATTCAGCACTTAATCGAATACAATTTTGCCTAAACGGTCATGAACACTCCTTGCAAATAACTGCTCATTAAAGTCGTACTTACTCGACCTTGCACAAATGCAATAGTTTATGTTTGTTACCATAATGTGACTTAGTTGTCCACACTGAATGCAAATTAATTGAACGTTCGTTCGAACGTGTGATCCGAACTTGTTCAATGTTTAATCTTGAGTTCTATAGACTGTCATGTATTGTATAGGAAATCAGTTTTTTGTCTTAAATAAAATAGAAGCATACCGTTGTATAGATTTTTTGGCTGAAAATATCTCTGGAGTTCTAGTATTCCTATCTTTCATTTACATTGGTGTGGTTTTGTTTTTCCAATTTAAGCAGCAACAATCGATTCGGTGTGTAGAAGAACCTAGAAATCACCAAAGATTTCATGGGAACAAGAGAACATGTTTAACTTACTTAAATAAACCCGATGGCAATTGGAGTCAAGGTCAAATACCGGTAGTGAATTTTGATATTCTTTGAACAAACTCTTTCTGAACATTTGCAAATGAACGCGCCAATGAACACAAAGCAACATGACGCATCATGATGGCCAACATATGGTTGTACTATTAAGCTTAGTGACCGAATCCATCCATGTTTGAGGCCCAAGCCGAAACGGCTTGGTGCCGAATTAGTCTACTACTGTCATAATAACACTGTTATTTTTGTGTTCAAGACATAAGAACACTATGGATTAAAGACCACGGCGATCTTATCCAGGGTTGTTGAATGGACGTTGAGCATCTGAATCATGTGTCATTTGCAACATTCATTAAATAGGAGTTACACTCGTTATTCTTTTCTAAAACAAGTCTTGCATTTATCACTTGTACATTGTATGTCTACATAGTACTGCGCATCCGCAAAACCCATCGTTTTCCGGTAAATCTAAACGTTCCTCACGCTCTTGTACAATGCATGCTACACCGGGCATTCTTCTCGGACTCGACATTCCAAGTTCGAACACCGAATACCCCTCTAAGCATTCCACTTGTCTCGGTATTCTATTCCCATAACCAATACCCGTTACTTAGCCAACTTAACCCATTTATGCCTAGTGGACTCTCCCATCCCTCTAAATTGGACCAATTTATTTCCAAAATTAGGGATGTCTAGTATATTTATTTCTATATTTAGAATTTTTCTTACAGAAATTCCTTTAAGCAAACAGCGCAGACCCTGATGAGACGCCGCATCATGCGGCGTCTCATCTGGGTCTTCGCTGTATGCCAAGGCCTTTTTTCTAGACGCTAGGCATAAATGGGTTAATAATTAATACTAACAACAGCGGTTAAACTCATAATTGCAAACGATGCCCACGTCCCAATCATTCTGTATTCATGACCATAGCGTATCTCTCTGGACGAGAGTCCCACAGGGAACTTCCGTTATTAATTGCGTTTTGAAACAACGTAAATTACGTTTGATCATGGCGCAAGGCTCCAATAGAAGCAAACAAATCCCTCGACACATTTTCAATTGTAGTTGTGTGAGTGATTATGAAAACTTGATGAGTGATATAATTACTGACCTCCCTGACACTAAGGTTATTGTTACAGTAACTGGTTCCGTAACTTAAATGTTTTGTAAAAGCAAATACCTCTTGCAACTGTTTACCGCTCATTACAAACATTAAAACGTGTTTTTATTAAAAATGATGAACTGATGTTACTGATAAATGACAACAAGAACATTTTAATTGAAATTAATGGAATGCATCATAAATAAAAATCATTAACTCATTGTCTAATTAGCTTAATACCATTATACTAACACTAATTAAAATAAAAATAAAGAAATAACAGGTGTATTCAAAGTTAATACGTATGCAAGTCTTATTTATGCAGCATAAGGATTCTCTACTGTGTAACAAAGAGAGAAGTGAATGGACAGATACAATTCCAATTTGGTACGAGCGCCAACATAAATCTACCCAGTGGCCAACAGACTCGATAAAGTCACACTTGACAGCTCTCTCCCGCCTTCTTATTGCGACCTTTAGTAATATTTGGTGCCAATTGGATGATTATTGCTTTGTGCCTAAATCTCTTAAAGTTTATTGAGAAATATGTTTATTAACTTTTTTTTACCACCAATTTATTTGGATGAAGAACAAACATGCATTTAAGAGTCCGAATTACATGCATTGCTTATGATACAGCTTAAAAATCCAAATCATGTATATATGTATGTTAATTATACGAAAAGAATCGTCTCTGAAAATCTTGTTTTGTATTTTTTTTCTCGTTTTCTAATTCTGATTGTATAAGCGTTCTCGATCCCGGCACCAGCTCTATGCACCAGTCATTAAATACAACTCTAAATTCATATAAAGCTTTACATGCTTCAAATACGTTAAACATTTTGCAAACAACCAAACTGTCTTTAAAACGCCTAGCATTACTGCACAGCTATGTCCCATTTCTGTCAATGTTTAATTTAAGTTTGATAAATGTTGTCCATTTTGATACATGAAATAGGCGAGGCAATTCTTGAATGAGAAAGTGCTAAAAGCTATTGGAAAGGTTATACATGACGAAATTCAGATGGATTTTACGATTCAGAATTTTGTTTTAACGTATTGGAAATAAGTTTTATTTAAATTAAATACACCGATTTTATCCATGCGAGCAAACAAACAATTATATATACCAACTTTGAAACTATGGATTTTGTTACGCCATGAGACTTAATTGCAAAAAGATTAAATTGACTGATTTGTTTATAATGTAATGACCCTGAAACGATTATAATAAAATGTACATGTAATTGTACAACTTTTCGATATTGTTAAATTGTAAATTCGTCACATTTGTCTTTTATTTAATAATTCAATAACTGGTTACTTGTCATTATTGTACTTACACAAAAAAACGTAGGGGTAAAAACGATGTTTTGATGCAGCAAGTGGCACATGTATTAATTCATTCAGATAAGTATTATTTTATGACCATTACCAAACGACGTAGACCGGTTGACATTTATGTTACATCAAGGCTTTCCCTTGCACTTCAGATTTTATATTTTAACAATACATATAATACTATATTGTGTTCTTGAGAGTGCGAACTATTTGGTTATTATATGAGCACATGCCAGAACCGTTTATTTGTTGAAGGACGTATGTGTATTCCCAGCGTACTTTGAATGTCATGCTGCACAACATATCAGAAATATTGCCTTTATATTATATTTATCACTGAAAATCGAATTACAGGAACAAGTATGACATACCAGACTACTAAGGGTCTCTAGTCAGTACAAAATCAGAGAGCGTGAATACCGAATGCAATATTCTGCCACTCCGTGTCAGTTTACCTCTTACTCTGTAGCACATTTTTTCTCATGACACAACTACACCACACAACACCTAAACAGTAAATTACTGTTAGAGCAGACCATCTCATAGCACAATGTTTGAATTAGAAGTGTTTGTCCGTGAGCGGTTCGGTTCCATGCAACAGGAAAAAAATCCTGATCAATAGAATAAACTTAAGATGCCATAAAACAAAAAGTTATTCTCATAAATGTACACACGGGAACTCTCTTGTTGTTTTCCGATATTACCAAATAAGGTGTGTTTATAAATGTACAATGTCGACATTGCTCATCTTCGCGCTTGTAGATCTAATGTAATGCATCTTCGGGGAACACGAATGGCTGGCGCATTGTGGGCTGTTATATCACGGCGAACATTTTCTCACCACGAATTACTTCTGAAACAAACAATACGAAAAATAAATCGTCAGCATATACAATCGTTAAATAAAAAATTAAATGGTTTAAAAGATTCAACTTAAATGAAACAAAATACATGGCGTTGATTTTAAAGTTACATATCGACGAAATATTCTCCTGAATATAAACAAGTATTAAAACAATGCATATTCCCGCCGTTCACGAATTAAACATGTCTTAATTTTGTAACAAAACTTGATTAAATTGTTAAGAAAAAGTAAATAAAATGCCAACAGCGTTTTTTCGAGACACTCTTACTGTGGAATTTAAACTCACCACAACTTAAATTGCGCAGTTCGATGAGAACTGTACATCACTACAGTACCGGTATCAACCGGTCAAGTTCGAAAACTGGTACTTCATGTACATTTCATTTATTCTGCTTAACAAGATGTAATAACTAGAGCTACTTCTTATTTTGCCGAGTGCGTGAATATTGTGGCCGGGACAACTTTTTACAACTATTAAATTAAATATCATCATGAACGTTTATTTAGTACGAGGTCCATTTGTTTAGCATTAATTTACGAAAAAAAAGTACATATATGCCTCTTTAAAAAGTCCTACTGTAAGTTTCTTTTTTCATGGTGCGTATTATATCTTCACAAAATGCTTGATGTTGAATAAAGAAGACCAATATTAAATTATGAAATAAAAGTAATCTCCAGTGCTATCCCATTGATTTAATTCAATAGTAAGACTATCGCATCATTCAATATTTTAACGGCCTAGATTTTCCTCTTGAACAACACTGTTTTCATGTGTAGGCTGATTTTCATATTGTTTTGCGTTGTTAGTGATTGATACGGCATCATGTCGCCGCGCGGATATTGCATAGTCGACAATGATTTCCTCGTTGGTAGGGGAATGAAATTAATGATCGTTTTAAAAAGCAAATACAGTAAGTGAATGTGGATTCTCATTCCAATGTTGATATATGTGTGATTCGCAAAACATGAGTTCAGAATTGACAGAAAGGCAATAATTCAAATTACTCTTACTGTTCACAACAGATCTTTCGATTCAAATGGGATCCAAGGAACATAACATAGATTATTTATATTCAAATATTTTGATTCAGTGGTGCACAGTCGTGTAATAGATTGTATGATAAGGAATTGACGGAAATATGTTCAAAGTCTTGCAAGCGATGTACTAAAATTTGCGCTCGCATGTCAAAGTGTCGTATAACATCATTACGCAGCCATTCAGCTATTGCATTGGAACCAGGAATGGCTATTTAAGCTCGCCGATCGTATTTCTTAGTACATTAATGATTTAGTTAATTATTTAAAGGATCACTTTATACACTCGAAGTTTATAAACAATGATATACAAAACGGGTGTCTAACTAGTGTAATGGCCAGGAAAATCACATGACATTAATGCGTACCAATACTGAGTTCATATAAAAGCACTTAACATATTATGTTTCGGAAGTAATTGACGCTCTCGAAACTAGATCAGTGTGAGTCGCGTTCTGAAAAAACTGGGCATAATGCTTGTGCGTAAAGTGTCGTCATAGATTAGCCAGTGCAGTCCGCACAGGCTAATCAGGGATGACACTTTCCGCTTTTATGGAATTTTTCGTTTAAATGATGTCTCTTCTTAGCAAAAAACAATTTAGGCGGAAAGTGTCGTCCCGGATTAGCCTGTGCGCAATACACAGGCTAATCTAAGACGAAACTTTACGCACATGCATTATGCCAAGTTTTCTAAGAACGCGACTTAGCGTTTCCCAAGTCTGAACATGTGGCTAAAATAAATAGTATTATATTTTTGCTCTAATAATGTTTACTTTTTTAATTGTTTTGACTCGGTTATAGTGCAATATCGATTATTATTATACCACAAGTAAAGGAAAGTAAATCGTAGCATACACATAATGTCAATAGATGGTATAAATCAACAAATCATAAAAAGCAAACAAAACAAGTGAAATTTAACAAAAACCATGGAATATAATGTGAAGGAATATCAAACAACAAGGAAGCAACAGAAGAATATATCTTTTCGTTTTAACATTGCACAAAAAAGACAAGTTTCGATACTTAACGGATAAGATTTACAGAATTTGATGACATATTTGTTTCGAAATAATTCAAGGTGTAAAATGACAGCCTTATGCTGTATTTAAAAAAAGATAAAATGGATTGATCCAGAAATCGTAGAGGAAACTGATTCTGTCATAAACTCTATTCTAAACAAAAGTTCAGTTTAGGCGGAAAGTGTCGTCCCTGAGTGTCGTCCCTGACTTGTATGTAAGGGCTGCACGGACTAATCTGGGATGACACTTTACGCTGGACTAAATGCATGTGCATAACGTGTCATCCCAGATTAGGTTGTACAGTCTCCACAGGCTAATCAATTTAAGAGACTTTCCGATGTTATGGAATGTTCCGTTTAAATAAATCATCTTCTAAACAAAAGTCGAGTTTCGTCAGAAAGTGTCGTACCTGATTTGTCTGTAAGGGCTGCACAGACTTATCTGGGATGACACTGTACTCACATGCATTTAGCCAAGTTTCCCCAGCAGCACGCTAATATGAACAATGAGCACGTTATTTTGTCATTTCAGCATGTTATATTGCCATACTTTGTTGGTTTCCAGTTTCCCAGATCTACCGATTCGATTTTTAGTTTTGTAAAATACGTCACATCTCATTATTATGCTCAGCAGTTATTGAGTTTTATCTCAGACTCAACAGGTCAACACTGAAATCACAAAAATACTCGTTCATTATTATGTCAATTTGCAGATGAATATTCCTTTATTAATACAAATGAATTTATATCAATAATTGAAACTTACTATTTCAATTTCCAAAATGAGCATACGAGTTTCAAAAAAAATCTTTATTGAATCATATACGTTAATTGTTCGCAGAAAATATATTTGAATATAAATAATTTATGTTATGTTCCTTGGATCCCATTTGAATCAAAATATCTGGTGTGAACAGTAAGTGACAGTAATTTGAATTATTGCCTTTCTGACAATTCTGAACTCATTTTTTGAATGCGAATCACACATATATCATCCTTGAAATGAGAATCCAAATTCACTATCTTCATTTGCTTTTTAAAACGATTATTAATTCCGTTTCCCTACCAACGAGGAAATCATTGTCGACTATGCAATATCCGCGCGGCGACATGATGCCGTATCAATCACTAACAACGCATCAACAAAATGAAAATCAGCCTACACATGAAAACAGTGTTGTTCAAGAGGAAATATAGGCCGTAAAAATATTGAATGATGCGATCGTCCTGCTATTGAATTAAATAAATGGGATAGCACTGTGGATGACTTTGTTTCATAATTTAATATTGGTCTTCTTTATTCAACATCATGCATTTTGTGAAGATATAATATACACCATGAAACAAAAAAACACTTACCGTAGGACTTTTTAAAGGGGCATATATGTTATTGTTTTGTTTTCGTAAATTAATGCTAAAGAAATGGACCTCGTACTAAACAGACGTTCATGATGATATTTAATTTAATGATTGTAAAAAGTTATCACGGCCACAATTTTCACGCGATCGGCAAACTAAGTAGTAGCAGGAGTTATTAAATCTGTTTAAGCATAATAAATTCAATGTACATGCAGTACCAGTTTGCGGACGTGACCTGTTGATACCGGTACTGTAGTGATGTAAAGTTCTCATCGAACTGTGCAATTTAAGTTGTGGTGAGTTTAAATCCAACAGGAGGAGTGTCTAGAAAAATAGCTTTTTGTATACTTTTGCTTAACAATTTAATCAAGTTTGGTTACAAAATTAAGACATGTTTAATTCGTGAACGGCGGGAATATGCATTGTTTACATACTTGTATACATTCAGGAGAATATTTCGTCGATATGTATCTTTAAAATCAAAGCCATGTATTTTGTTTCATTTTAGTTGAATCTGTTTAACCATTTGAGTTTTATTTTACGATTGTATATGCTGACGATTTATTTGTCGCATTGTTTGTGAATCAAAAGCCTTTTTTGCAGTTAACATACAAAACATTAATCGCCCGCCTGGCTTTGAAATGTAATTTTAGACCATTCTTTGACGACAAATAAGGTTTACAACAATTGAGTTCCCATATCTAAATCCACACTGTGACTGTTCACTAAGAGTATTTCCCTCTGTTCATGTGTTTTGTTCAGCCATTTATAACGCTTGCAAATATTGTATACATTCCATTTATCAACGGTATGCCTCGATAAGTATTTGGATATTGCTTACTACCAGATTTGAATATTGGGACCATACTACTTTAGCATCACGATTCCGGTAATATAACCGTGCCTAAAATAGGATTAAATAACTCATAAACATTGGAGCATTGATATGCTGTGTGTTTTTGTATAATTACGCTCCTATTCCATCTTTTCCATGTGATTTACCTATTTCACGTTAAAGACATTTGTCCGTGTTTCCTCGTCCGAAACAGAACTTTTTAAAGAATTAATTTCACCATTGATAATACAATTATCAGCGTAAATGTTATGACTTGGAATTAGGTCATAATCATACAGTTTATTTTTGAAAACAAATCCTACCATCTATCCGGAATTACAACAGTACTCTATGTACTTACTTTATTGTGGCCTTTACTAAGCCACCAGAACATGTTTTTTTTTAATACCTAATGATAAAATATGACATTTCTGCAGTGAAATAACATCAGTGAAAAGAACAAAATTGTCTGTAAATCATTGAAAAAGTTTAAAACGTCATTGAAGTTTGTGATTTGGCAATTTGTGCCGTAAACATATTTTTGAAATATGACGTAGCTATAATATAATATATATATATATATGACCATTATAATTTGTTAAACAAAAACGTTTAAGAAAATGTGTACGTTTTTCTTTAAACACTGTGTATCCCACCAACCTTTGTGTATTCTACGTGAACTTGAATTAATTTTTACTCGCATATTTTCGGCAGATATCTTGTAACTTTTTAGTTATCTTAATCAATCCTGGCCTCATTTATATCGTGTTCAACGTAGTTTCTTTCATAGATTATAAATAAATGTTTCATAACAGAGGTTACGCCAAATTTAGTGTTCTGAACTGATTAACTGGGCTATGTCGATTTACTTCTTATGTAAATGCTCTAATAACTTTAATCTCAGACGTGCGTTAAAGCCAGCCGAGTTGAAATTTCTCACAACAATTTTTTTTCTCAACTGACCAGAATTGATCAGTATTCGTCAGATACATTCTAAAGCTTAACTCTTCCATACGGTTTTTCGCAAAAATTGTGCCAAAAAATGCCAAAAGCATCGAAAATACGAAACCTAATCATATACATAACGGAATCCTCAAGACTATTATTAACCTGTGACGTATGTACACTTTGGGTCACGTGAGCGCCAATTTCACGTGATTTCCACTTGCACGCTTTTCAAAACAAAGAAGAACTACTAAATAACACGGTTTCTCCATGGTAAATGGCGTTGTTAACAATGATGCAATGGTCACGTGGTTTTACATGTGACCCGTGCGTGTTTAAATTTAGATCATTTCTGTCCATGGACAGAAATTGAAAAGCCCTATCTGTGTACTGAATTTGGGCATTAATTGACCAATTTTGACCAAATGTTTTGCCCATCTTACATAAATACAATCACATTTTGACTCATAATCAATTTTTTTGCGACAAATAACAAAAATGGGAAAATATATCAATATCAACTCGGCCGGCTTTAAGAGGATAACGGTGAAATCCATAATAATAACAACAATAATAATAATAATAATAATAATAATAATAATAATAATAATAATAATAATAATAAAACTTACTATAACACGTATAATAATACAAATAATTATAATAATAATAATATTAAGAATAATAATGAGTATTATTTTTCATGGAGCCACTGTTAAAATTTGTAATATATAAAAATATACGTATGTTATAAACAGCCGTATGTTAACATTAACACACAAAAACAACATCATAACAAAATCTTATTATTTGTGCAACACAACTTGTATTCGACATGAATATTAGACGGAATCGTGAAGGAGGAGTACAATTATACTGTACATAAATAAAGCTTTATTGGTGTGTATTGCTTTACAGGTCATTGTAAAGCTATCAACACCCGTTGTCTATCACTTGGTTACTAAATGTATCTCTCCGATGTTATAAACAGTTTCTTTACGTGACCAACGAATGGTGTCGCTTAAGTCATTAAATATGCATTCAATCATCACTGTCACATCTGTGCGTAATAAGCGATCAGATGTCCCAATTGGTTATTATATTAAATCAATTGGGTCGCTGATGTCTCTTAGGAATTCCCACATCACCGTTTCACACCTTGGAATATTACGCAGAGAAATACACATCTGTTCGTAGAAATTTCCCTTTTTTTATAAACACCCACACATCTTGATAGCGATATTTCATTCGAAGAAAAAGACTTGTTATTCAAGAAAAGTCATTTAATTTGGTGGTGATGATGTAAAGATATAATACATACTATGTTTTTGGCATACAATAGCACAACGCATTTTTATATTCTTATACAAAATATGAAATTGGCGTGAACGTATGCAAACATGGTTCAACTTGAGAAGGGTGAACATGTAAGACTTACATTCACGACAATGTAAACAACAATTGCATGTATCATTGAGTCCGCACAGGCTAATCAGGGACGACACTTTCCGCCTTAATTGGATTTTGGCTAAAAAGAGACTTCATTTAAACGAAAAATGTCATAAAAGCGGAAAGTGTCGTCCCTGATTAGCCTGTGCGGATTGCACAGGCTAATCTGGGACGACACTTTACGCACATGCATTATGCCCCGTTTTCTCAGAACACGACTCAAATAGAACACTTATTAGAACAGATCGGGTAAGCTTATATTTTGGTATTAAAATCTTTCAATAACATATAAATATTACGGCTTATTATTTTAACCAGCATTTATAACATATTATTTTACGTATTATTATCATTGGGTTACGTCCTTCCTCTCCATAGAGGCTATCTAAATTTTCTGATTTTTTAACTTAAATTAATTTCAGCAGAATTTTAAAAAGTACTTGTTGAATTCCACTGCTTTCTTTAATTCTGATATTACTAGTGATGCAGATGATGCTTCTGGTAATGATGATGGTTGTACAATAACGATTGTAGTTATACTGATTTTGATGATACTGATGAGAAGAAGGTTAAATGATGGTCCAAACATCCTCATACTCAAAAAACATGATTTGTCCATCCATGCCGTGTCAGTTAACTGTTGATGAATATTTGTCAGAGAGGTCATGTTTTCTATCACACATCAAGTTTTCATTATCGTTCAGACAACTACCGACATGTATTTTGTCGATGGATTTGTTCGCGACCATTGGAGTCTAGCGCGATGATCAGAAGTAATTTACATTGATTCAAAACGCAATTAATAATAAAGGGCTCTCGGGGACTCCTGTCTATCAAAAGACGCCATGTTTATGAATGAATGAAGGATACTAAGGGTGGTTGGGTGATACCAAAGTTGCGGAGGCGATTTTCAGCGTTAGTTATATATTATATTATATCAGCATAGATAGTTTTTAACTCTTTTGTTTTGATGATTTATTATTTAAATTGAAAACGCTGCGTAAACAGTACATATTCTTATGTGTTTTTCGCTTAACCCGCTTATTTCACAACAAGGAAACATATTTAGTTTAATAACGTATCGTGGAATAGAGCTTTATCCTTTTCCACACTGTATAGTTGTCGAAATTGTATGAATGAATCAAAACTCTTCAAGTTGTCTTTTGAACGTTTTACCTGTTAAAAAAAAACATCACACCTTCGCTGATTGCATGACTTAAATAACCCCACACAACCATCTTAAACTAAATCTTGCGAATTTGAAGGGACACAATGTAAACACTCAAAACAAACAACTGGAACTTTTCGTCATGCACGATATCAACTAGCTCTCTGGAATGTTTTATCCTAAACCAAACCAAATTGTTTTATATTTGTCGGCTGTATTTCAATTTGTTTATGCGCTGTAAAAGTTGATAATGATTGAGATGGTATCGTGAAACCGCTTTTAAATTATAGCATTAAGTGGAACATGATTTCCTCATGGGAGGGAATGTTTTTTGCGAAAGCAACACGAAGTGTATTGTATCCAATTTCAGTATAAAATTAAATATATTTCAAATATTAAAATCTTGTTCGATCCCTATTTATACACTTTCTAAATGAATTGATCATTTATATGAAAAATCTGTAATTACATGTAACTCGTGATCAAATTTTGATGTATTCAACCAACCTTACTATAAACTAACTGAATAAATTTTATTGAACGATTTGTATTTATCTTTATTAATATCGGATTAATGGTTTTGCAGGAGGGCATCGTATTATAAATGTCTAATGTGCTGTTGGAATACAGACCTCTAGCCTATAGCAATGCGTAGTTAGCAATAATTGGCTACAACTCTGCATGAACGGTCATGACCTGACCTTGCATATACATTCACATTAACGCACGAAGTCGTATTCACTCGACCTTGAATAATTGTAATTCGTAACCATAATGAAATCCACATGTCCACACTCAATGAAAATGTGTTGAAAGAACGTGTTATCCTATCTGTAATATTTGTTCTGTTAAAACTTGTGTTTTATATACTTTGCTGTATTGTATAGAACATGTGTTTCGTCTCAAATTAAAACAAAAGCAAATTGTTGTATACATGTACATATATATGCTGATAATAATTATGGAGTTTTATTATTTTTATCTTTTATTTATATTGGTTTGGTTTTACTTTTCCAATTTTTGCAGAAAAAAATAGAAGAACCTAGAAATCAACAAAAATTCAATGGAGACAAGAGGACATGTTAAACAAACGTATATAACCCAGCTTGCCATTGGGTATTCCAACTATTGCGAATATCGATTACGGGACAGACACCTAGCTGGGTATTGAGTATTCGAACTCAAGCGAATATTGAGCAACGCAATACAAGTCAACTGGATAGTGGGTATTCGACCCTTTGTGAATATTGATCCACGATGAAATTTCCAGCTGAATGTTGGTTATCTGAACGATTGCAAATATCGAACCAATGTAAAATAATGGGCTGGATATTGGGTACCTAAAATTTTGCGAATATCGAGCCAAGGTCAAATATCAGGTGTGCATTTGGTCTTTGGACTTAAGATGATATCGCGTCAATTGTCGAATACTAAGCTCAGTATTGTGAATACAAACTTACGAATATCAACGAATATTAAGCTAAGAACGAATACCAAGTTGGGTATTCGATTTTAAGCGAATTCCGAACCAATGGACAATTGCCTATTTGGCTCAATATTTGTTAAACTTTAATATCCAACAATCAGCTGGGAGTCGGCACTGAATCGATATTAGCTTAAGCGCCAATACCCTAATACCCAGCTAGGTTTTCGTCCCTGTTTCTTTATCCGAAATATTTCGAATACCGAGATCCAAACTGAGAATTCGTCCTCGCCTCGATGAAATGGTACGAATATCGAATACCGACCTTGGTATTCGTACTAGGCTCGGACCTTTGCTCGATATTTGATATAGTTTCAATGTCGAATACCCATCTGGGTATACAACACCGGCTCAATATTTGCTAAAGTGTGAATACCCACCACCAAGTTGGAAGTTCGTATCTTTATTCGTGAAATTTCGTATACCTAATACCCTGATGGGTATTCGTCCCTGATTCGATATTCGTAATATGTTGCATACTAAATACTCAGTCGGGTATAACAAATTGACGCCATATTTGAAAAATTCGAATTCCCAATGCCCGGCTGTGTTTTCGACCCTGACTCTATATTCGCTAAATTTTGAATACTAAGCTGGGTGCTTGACCTCGGCCCAATGTCTGCAACAGTTCCAATAACCAATACCGATCTGAGTGTTCGACCTTGGTTTGATATTTGCAGTAGTTTGATTACCAAATACCCAGAAGGGTATTTGACCTTGGCTCGATATTTTCGCAAGAGCGAATACACAATACACAGGTTGTCCTGCTCGATACTCCCTTAAGTTCTTATTCCTAATAGCCAGCTTGGTTTTCGTCCATGGATCCATAGTCGAGTTCTAGATTTTTTTAAATTACGAAAACCGTATAACCAGCTGAGTATTTAACCCTGTCTCTATATTCGCTTAAGTTTGAATACCCAGTAAGCAACTATGTATTCAGCTTTGGCTCGATATTCCATACAGTTCGAATTCCATATACCCAGCTTGGTCTTTGAATTTGGCTAGATATTCAAAATAATTCGAATACATAATACCATGCTGAGTATTATTCCCAGAATCACTTTTCAAAGTTCGAATACCCAATAACCGTCTAGGCATTCCACTTTTCTTGGTAATCAAATCCCAAATCTCAATACAAATTAATTAGTCAATTTAATAATTAATACTAACAACCGCGGTTAAAATCATATATTCAACCAAGGATGGAAATGACAAACGCTGTGTACGTCCACAATCATTCTGTATTCATGACCATAGCGTTTCTTTATGGCCAAGAGTCCCACAGGAAACTTTCGTTATTAATTGCGTTTTGATCATCGCGCAAGGCTCCAATAGACGCACCCAAATTCATTTACAAATACATTTGTATGTGCAGTTTTGTGAGTGATAATATAATTACTGACCTCCCTGACACCGATGTCAATAAACAGTTACGCGACTGGTTCCGTAACTAACATGACGTGAATGTGGTGCTTTTTAGAAACAAATCGCTCTTGCAAGTGCTTCACGCTCATGATAAACATTACAACGTATTTGTATAGAAAAATAAAAAACTGATGTTACTGATACCATGACAACAATTACATTTTAATAGAAATGCATGAAATTCATCACTAATGAGAACCATTGCCCCATTGTAATATTAGCTAAAAGCCCTCATACTGACATTATATAAACTATAAAATATAAATATATATATATAAGTTTTATTCAACGTAAACACGTATATGCAACTATATCTTATGTATGCAGCATAATGCTTTTCTGCTGTGTCACTGCGAGGGAAGTTAATGGACAGATACAATTCGAATTTGGTACGAAAGCCGACATAAATCTACCCAGTGAACAACAGACTCGATAAAAAGCCCACACTTGACAGCTCACTTATGCCTTCTTATTGCGACCTTGAGTAATATTAGGCGCTTATTGGATGTTTATTGATATGTGCATAAATCCCGTTAAGTTTCACTTAGAAACATGTTTATAACTTTGCCCCACCACAGATGTATTTTTTGGGTAATACCATACATGCATTTCAGAGTCCGAATTACATGCATGTCATATAATAACGTTTTTAAAATACAAATCATTCACTAAAGAGAAGAACCGTCTCTGAAAATATTGTTTTGTACATTTCATCTTTGTTCTCGTTTTCTAAGCCTTATCGGAGAAACCTTCTCCATCCCGGTACCATCTCTATACACCAATCATTTCATAAATCTTGAAATCCATATAAAGCTGAAAATGCTTTAAATACGTGATACATTTTTCAAAGATAAATCTTTCTTTTAAAAGTATAATACAACTGCACAGCTATTAGCCATTTCTATCTTGTTAAATTAAAGTTTGAGTAATGTTGTACATATGAATACTTGAAATCGGCGAGACAGTTCTTGAATGAGAAAATGCTAAAAGCTACTGGAAAGGTCATACATGACCAGACACAGATGGCTCTAACGATTCGGCATCTTGTGTTAGCAGGAAGAAATGAGCTTCATTTAAAATTGAATACATTAAATTTATACATGCCTGCGAACAAACACTTATATATGCCCACTTTGTAACTGTGGATTCTCATACATCATGATAATCGAAAAAAGATAACATTGCCTGATTTGTTTATAACGTAATGATCCTGAAACGATACAAATAAAACGAATATGTAATTGAAATACATTTCAATATACTTAAATAGGAAATTTGTCACATGTATCTTATATTTAATTATTAAATAACTGGTAAATTGCCATTATTGTACTGACAAGAACTACAGTGTAAAAACCAAGTATTTATACAGCCAGGGATACTTGTATTCATTCATTTGGATAAGTATTTCTTTATTATTATTAGCGAAACGGCTTAGAAAGGTTGCCATTGAACATGCTACATGAGTAACAGGACACCCCATCAAGGCTTTCACTTGCACTTCAGATCTGATACATAACACAACGTATCATAATCTGTTGTTTCTTGAAAGTGCAAAATATTAGATAACAAATATATTCGCAAACGCCAGAACCGTTATTGTGTTGAATTGAAGGAAAAAATTCTATTCCCAGCGTTCTTTGATGGTTATGCTGCACAAAAGATCGGATAGATTGCTTGTATATGATATTTATCACTGAAAATCAAATTACAGGAACAAGTATGGCATACCAGACTACCAAGGTATCTATTCAGTAGAATATAAGACAGCACGAATAGTGAGTGACTGTAAACTTCAGTCAGTCCGTGTCAGTTAATTTCTCATGACACAACCATACCATACCACACAGAAACTGTTAATTATTATTGCAGCAGATTCTCTTATAGAGTACTATTTGAATCATTATTGTGAGTCCGTTAGCGGGCCGGTCAAATGTAAATATATTTGTTTCATCGATAGAACAAGCACTTCAGATGCCATAACACATACAAATATTCTCAAAACTGTACATACGGGACATCTATGGTTGTTTTGGATTTCGAAATAAAGGGAATTTTTGCTCAACATAAATATCTTTGAAAAAAAAAACATTACGAAAATGAATATCTTTAGCAGATAAAATCGTTAAATACGAGACAACGTTTTACAAGTATTAAAATAATAATGAACGTTTTTTACAATGAGACCAATTTGTTTAGCAACCATTTTATACATTACTTAAACAAATAATAACATATTAGCCAGAGATAATATCCCATGTAAAACGTCTAACGCTTAGTATATATTAATGATACTTATGCTTTCTTCACAGAATGCATAATGTTGAATACATGACTTTGTGAACAATATTAAATTATCAAATAAAAGTTAACCACAGGTTATCCCATTGAAAAAAATTCAATAGCAAGAAGTCCACATCATTTAAGATTTCAACGACCTAGATTGTTCTCCCGAACAATTATGTTTTCATTTGAAGACAGTTTTTCATTTGGTTGATGCATTAGTAGTGACGGCGTCATGTCACCGCGCGGATATTACAAAATCGACAATGATTTCCTCGTGGCTAGGGAAACGGAGTTTATAATCGTTTTAAAAAGCGAATGAAGTGAGTAATTGTTCATCCCCATTCCACAGATGATATATGTATGATTCGCATTCAAAAATGAGTTCAGAAATGTCAGGTAGGCAATAATTTAAATTCATGTCTCATACTGTTCACACCAAGTCTTTTGATTCCGAGGGGATCTAAGGAATTCATCCGAAATTACCACTATTCGAAAACTTTTTCTGCGAAAGATTTAACATATGACAAAATCAAAAAATATGTTTAACTTGTATGCTCAATTCGGTCATTAAAATAAAAATGTTCGAGTGTTATGTAAATGCATTTTTATGAATATATAAATATTCATCTGCAATTTGACATAATAAGTTAGGATTAATTTTCGAGTTAAGGGTTAACTGTTGAGTTTGTTATATAACTCAATAACTGCTGGATATATTAATGAGTCTGAGATGTACCTCATTAACTGCTAAACATATTATGTCATTTAATGGTATGTGATGTATTTTTGCAAAACTCAAAATCGAAACGGTGGATCCGAGAAACAAGAAACAAACAAAATATGGTCATAAAACACAGGGACATGACACAGTAACTTGCTCAGTGTTCATACAAGCGTCGCTCTGGCAGCACTGGGCTAAATGAATGGGCGTAAAGTGTAATCCCATATAACACTTTGCAGCCCTTACAGGCAAATCAGGGTCGATCATTTCCGCCTTAACTCGACTTTTGTTTAGAAGAGAATTTCTTTAAAAGAAACATTCAATAAAATCGGAAAGCGTGTTCAATTGATCCGCCTTAACTGGACTTTTGTTTAGAAGAGACTTTATGACACTTTACAATATAACCAAGTTCAACATTTTTTAACAAGTAAACATTATAAGAGCACAAATATAACCGCTTAAAACATTATTTATTCAAGCCACGTGTTCAAACTGGGGATACGCTTATCTAGTTTCGAAAGCGTCAATTAATTTCGAAACATAATCTGTTAAGTGCTTTTAAATGAAAATAATTGACAATTGACAATTGCTCCTCATAAACACATTAAATTGAACATGATTTTCCTGCCTATTAAATTAGTTAAACACCCGTTTCGTATATTCTTTCTTATAAAATTTGCACGTTTAGTGTTCTTTTAAATAATTAACTAAATCATTAATGTACTGAGTAATATGATCGTCGAGCTAAAATTGCCTTTACTGTCCCGATTTAACAGCTGAATGACTACGTTATAATGTTATCCGACACTTTGACGTGCACGTACAAATATGAAAACATTGATTGCAAGGCTTTTCAATAATAATAATAATAATAATAATAATNATTATTATTATTATTATTATTATTATTATTATTATTATTATTATTATTATTATTATTATTATTATTATTATTATTATTATTATTATTATTATTATTATTATTATTATTATTATTATTACTAGTATAAGTATTTATTATGCAACTGTTAACATTTGTATAATATATAAATATATGTCTGTACTTAACTGTAGGATGTTTTAATAAAAAGACAACAACAAACAACATAAACATTTCAAACTATTATTTGTGCAAAACAACTTCTATTGTACAGGAATAATTGACGGCAAATTATTGGTAACATAACAGTAAACTGTACACAAACAATGCTTAATTGGTGTGAATTGCAAAGCAGCTGTAAATAATTATTTTGAATAACATTGAAGGTTGTGATGATGAGAACATTAAACAGCTACCAACACCCGTTGTCTATCACTTTGTTGCTTAATGTATCTTTCTTTAGTCCTGAAAAGTTTCTTTACGTCAGCAACGAATTGTGTCGCATACGTTATTAAATATGCATCCAGTTATCACTGAATAATCGATCATATATCCCAAGTGTATTTATACCCACGCTTTTCGAAGCGTGGGGATTATGTGGTTATCTCCGCCGACGTCTGTCCGTCCGTCCGTCCTGGCCTCTATCTCCTCCTACACTATTAGCACTAAAACCTCGAAACGTACACACATGGTAGCTATGAGCATATGTGCGACAGTGTACTAATTGGAATTTTGATCTGACCCCTGGGTCAAAGGTTATGAGGGTTGGGGTGGGGCCGGGTCAGAGATTTTCACTCATTTTACTAACACCATTCGGGGTAACTTTTGACCCAGGGGTCGGATCAAAATTCCAAATAGTGCACTGTCGCACATATGCTCATAGCTACCATGGGTTTAAGTTTCACGGTTTTAGTACTAAAAGTGTAGGCGGAGATAGTGGCCAATGAGGGTTGGGATGGGGCCGGGTCAGAGATTTTCACAAATTTGTGTAGGTTATTTTACATTAACTACTTCATTTCTACACCGATTTACTTCAAATTGATACTGAACATCTCTTATGACAATACAATCAATCTCAACTTTGCATGGCCCCATTACCAACTCTGGGGCGCCCTGCCAACATAAACCACGTCATCCCAAAATTTTGTTTTAACATAACTTCTTCATTCATTCACCAATTGACTTCAAATTAATACTGAATCTCTTATGACAACACGGTCTATCTCGACCTTCCATGTCCACATTACCCGACCCAGGGCCCCGCCCACATATGCCACACCCACCCAAAATTGCCTTTTCGTCCGTCCTTCCGTCCTGGCCACTATCTCCTCCTACACATTTAGCACTAGAACCTTGAAACTTAAACACAAGGTAGCTATGAACATATGTGCGTCAGTGCACTATTTGGAATTTTGATCTGATCCCTGGGTCAAACACGCGGCGTGGGGATACGCGTCGGCCGCGCCATTTCTAGTTTATATTTAATCAATAAGGTCGCTGATGTATCTTAGGAATTCACACGAGCACTTTTCACACGTTTACATATTACGCGGAGAAAATACATCTGTTCGTCTGCCGCGGCCGCGCCATTTCTAGTTTATATTAAATCAATTAGGTCGCTGATGTATCTTAGGAATTCACACGCGCCCTTTTCACACGTTTACATATTCCGCGGAGAAAATACATCTGTTCGTAGAAATTTCCTGTTTATAAACACTCACACTTCTTCAAAAAGATATTTCATTTGAAGTAATAAAGTTTTGTAATTTAAGTAAAGAAATTTGGTGGTGATGAGGTATTAATATAATACATAATATGTTTCTAGCATAAAATAGCACAACGCATTTGTATATTCTTATATAAACTATTAAATTGGCGTGAACGGATGGAAATATGGTACAATTATAGAAGAGTTAACATATAAATTGTAGATACACGATAATGCAAACAACAATTTTCTTATAAAATTTCTTATTAGACTGTATTTACTACGGATAACACCACATCTTTGACACGCTAAACACGCTTTCATCGAAATATGAAAAAACGTTTTTGGTTGCATTAAAAAAAATATACAACTATTAAAATGAGTACATGTATTCTTGAACGGCTCATACAAAACGAATACTTTTGAGTAAAAAAAAATTTTGCTTTTTACTTGCGTGTCTTATTACAAATCTAACTTTAGTCAGAAATTTATGTATTTTACGATGTTATTTCAAAATATAAACCACAAATCATTTGAAGTAATCACTTTACTACACATTGCAATAAGTGCAAAATTATCATTTTACTGCACGTTGCAATAAATCTATATATTTATCCCATAAGTATTTACTTGCGTTAGTGAAAATGTCTATTTTTATACAATTAAGGTACTTGTCGAACTCTTGTATGTTGCTTAATGAAGCTAACCGATCTGAATAATATATACTAGATCTCTACGATTCTTAATACATGTCAAGCTTTCGCTTTCTGATCATTGTAAGCTCGTAACCGTACATGTAAGTTAATCTGGTTCGCCCAGATTAATGCTTACCCGATCTGTTGTAATAAGTATTCTATTTCGTAAGCCAAACGTTGACCTCCGTAGGTTACGTTTTCACCAGTAGCATTCTTAAGCAAATTGTTACTTACTTTCAATTACAGATTAATATTTGGGTTTATTATTTTTTACCAGCACTTCAAACCTATGTTTTTGTCTAATTAACATTAGGTAAAATCCTTTCTCACCATAGAGGATATATAAATTTTTCTAACGATTTAATCTCTTCAGAAATTTACAACGTACTTGTTCAAGTCAGTGCTTTCTTTGAATCCGCATTGTTCTACATTAAAACTGATGTGATTGATGATTTAGGATAGCGCAGCAGGGTATGATGACAGTGGCAAATTGACGATATTTGTAATAATGATCTTGATGATACTGATGAAAAGGAGGTGGAATGATGGTCGCTGAATCCACATACTCAAAAATATGTTTATGTACATTCATGTCGTGCCAGTTACCTGTTGATGAATATTAGTGTATGGAAGGTTATTGTTTCTATAACACATCAAGGTTTCAGTATCGAACTGACAAATACTGACAACATGTATTTTGTAGATGGATCTGTTCCTTACCATTGAAGTCGAGTGCGGTAATCAGAGGTAAATTACGTAGATTCAAAACGCAATTAATAATAACAGGCCTCTAGGGGACTCCTGTCCATAATCAAACGTCATGTTTATGAATGCACGAAAAATACTTAGGAATGTGCGTTAAAAAACACAGTCGTGATTAATATTCATATTGTGGAACAAAAACAAATGAATTTAATTTTCCAAAGGTATCGTCACTGCAAATAGCAGAGACCGTAACTATATAAACAAAATGAAAACACAAAATTACTAGTTGCATATATGGGACTGCAATATAAGAATGATGTCCGTTGGGAAAGATACAAGAACTATAACATTACAGTCAAAATGAATGCAAATTAAGTATCCGTAGGCATACGAAACGGTGGATTAATGCTTTGCATTAACCAGTTTTAATCATTTTGTTTGTTTTTATGTAATGCTCTGTATTGTATATAGGCATTTGGTATTTTGTCTTAAATAAAATGCTAACGGATGTTAACAAGAACATCTCTCCTGAGCACGTTCCTGGCGTTTCATTATTCGCATGTTCTGTTTTTAAACAAACTAATGTAAACTAAGCTGGTGATATTGCCATGGAATTGTATTCAATGTATCATGAAAATGTTTAAAAGCTGATAATAATTGTGTCTAGTATTGTCACCAAACGAATGCTTTCGATTTGACAGAAAATAACCATAATAAAAATAGGTAGATTCTCATTAACCATGTTAAAATTATATAAAACAGACTGTTCAAATTGTTTTTTTAATCAGGATTTAATTTTTGAGTGCCACACTTTCTAATAAGATTTCTAATTGACACGTAGATTACACTATATATGACATGTGTGATCGTGCTGTGAAAATTATTCCCTACACAAAGTCTCTTCATAAGTCGCGTATAAACTCATGTTATAAATTTATAAGCGTGGTTGATTATAGCGAATTAAATATGATTCGCGTTTTTCGCGAACGCAGCGGTCAAGTGACCCTATTGATCCTATTATTGTGTATCGGGTATCCTCTCTTACCACCAATATGACTGTACACAACAACATATTGCAGCATACATCATATTATAAAGAAGTCCGTCCTTCCGCTTTTATCTTTTTAAGGTTTTATGATTGATCGTTTGGTATTAATTGACGCAATAACTCTGACCATTAAGGGTTATTTTCTACGTATGCCACACACGATAAACACTTCTTGGTTTCTTGGTTTCCATGACAACAATTATTAATTTATTCCATTTATGACTAAATTACTAGAATAATGTTCATTCATACCTATTCAACTGTTGAATGATTGCGAATGCTCTGGTTTATGTCACAGTGCAAGTCAAATTTGAGCGTATGTACGGTAAGATTTTCAACATGCAAGTGTTTCATGCCATGGTGACATTCCAAAAACGTATCTAGAACGATTAACTTCAAGAGCTGAAATAAATGAAAGAAAAAAAAATGAAACATAAGTGTAATACCAATTCGTGAACCGCAGTACATGTATATAGTAGGATTAATAAATGTGATACGCTAATAGTACTAATACAACATGTATCTTTTTGACAGTCTTTAAAAAAACAGTATGCGGTCCGTTAACTATTTGTTTTGCTAACAATGGAATCACGTCATGCATTTAAGAACTTTATTTATCCTTGTTGCTTAAAAACAAAATCCAAAATTATATGCAGATTAATTGTACAAAAACTAATTAAAAACATATTTTTAAAATCCATTATTTTTATTTCATATTTAATCTTTATATATAGTAAACCATATGTAGTAGAAGACACTTTACACGGAATCGTAATAGCCAATGGAATCGTGAAGAACTGAAATCAATTGTCCATCAATTGATTTGAATTGATAATCCGATCTCTTATACACAAATACTTATACAGATAAGCATATTTTGAACTTGTATCGAGATTCGGGCACTTATATTAATATTTTATTCTACCGAGTGTTTATCAAGAAAGTAAATAGCTATCAAATTCATCTTGAGAACATTCACGTCTATACAAAACCAAATATTTGTTGTCAGTAAAACTCAATTTGTTTTCTAAACCATCGAGACTATTTCGCGAGGATTCTAATTACATTTTATAACATATTGCTTCTCTGAAATAGCAGCAACACGGAGGCACTTCATCCATGTTGGAACGAAATAAAAATTGGAGTAGAAAATACAGCATAAAATGTGTATTCGAGATGTCAATCGTAATAATGTTGTACTATACGCCGTTAATATGTACATTCCACACGAACCAAATGAAGTATAATCCCATTGATAAGTATTGCATTGTTAACAATGTCATGTTCTAATTACATTATTGCAAAACAATTCCCAATACCAATATATGTTCCACTAATTATACGTGCATTTTGTTTGATCTTGTATTTTTTTCAGAGTATGCACATAGTTATTTTTCCAATAAAAGGTCATACTACATCATTTTGTTATGTACATCAATGAACACAAATATACGTAACACAGATTTGTATTCGCAATAATAATAGCAATTCTGTACCTAATGAAACATATAGAACAGAAAAGATAACGGTTGAACAATAAGAATAAAACAAAAAATATTGCATGAAAACCGAGCGATACGTAATGCGTGTGAAGTAACTGTTTTATGTAAAAAACAGAACATGCGGTTTGTAAAACCCTTACAAGGTTAAGACTACATCACCTATCCAGCTTCTTTCTCTGGCTTGGTTCCTATTGACTTCTTTATCGGATTACCATGGTGAATCAACACTGGTTAGTATCCAATTAGTAATCCGGTTTCTCCCCTGACAGAAACTAGCAACCGTCATATAGACATGCTTTATGGGAAGCATTTGCACGACAGCTGAGCGACATCAAGGTTGCTGTGATGTTATTGTTTAATTTTAAGTATACATTACGAGATATAAATGTTCAAGCAGCAATACTTTTTATATTGTTCTTAACAGTTTGGTAATGCTGTTTATATAACCAAGCTACATGATGAATCATTTCAACAAAGCCGCAGAAGTGTTCACAGAACTGGTATAATAAAATACTTTGGTATGACAAAAAATAATGTTTCAATATTCCATTAGTATGATTATGGCATAGCAGATATATGCGAAGTTTGTTATTCATATCGTTATTTCCTTTTTGCGCCTAATTAGGAAAACAAAACAAAACAATTAATACACTATTGTTTTAAGGATTTTGGTAATTGTATAGTCAATGTGCTAAGTTGGTAATTTATTTTTACTAAGACAACATATTTTAAAAACCGCCCAAATCTCCCTGTCAAAACTCCATTAAATATCAATGATCTTCATTTGTATATTTATGTTAAAAGAAAAAAAAATAGCTTCACGCGTTGATATCTTTAGGAAATAACTCAACTCCGATAATGCTGCCATGAATGTGATTACTTCCATTAACGTTAACAAAAAGGACGTTTTTAATACGTGAGTCAATAAATACCAGATTTGTACATACTACAAACCTACGCTGTGGTATGTTTTCTACAATTATTTTAAGCTGAGCACATCAATCGATTTATCTCTACAATATTAGACACCCAATCAGTAAAACTTTGCAGAACAATAAACTATTGATGAAATATCATCTACCAAATACACGAGAAAGAGGGAAACAAACAAATCAAATCAAATCAAATCAATATTTATTTATTGTCGGTATGATATACAAAACAATGAATAAATATTGATTTGATTTGTTTGTTTCCCTCTTTCTCGCGTATTTGGTAGATGATAGTCCATACACGAGAAAGAGGGAAACAAACACCAACTAATTGTTGGATGAACTGATTGAAGTTAATACATTCATAATCAATATCCTATGATCAATCGGAACCATTGTTCTCACCTATTGTTGACGTTAAATTGAAACCATTTTCTGGCTTTACTGACTTAAGTGGGAGCATAACGTTACACATGCATTATGTAAAAATCGAAGTACTGCAAATAGTCGCCTAGGAATTGAACAATTATCAAATATTGTGTTTAGCGTGGAACGGATGGCTACAATCATCAGTTATTGATCGACACTATCCCCCACATTTTTAATCAGTACAACTAAATGTGTCATGTTCTGCGAAAACTGGGCATAATGCATATGCATAAAGTGTCGTCCCAGATTAGCCTGTGCAGTCCGCACAGGCTAATCAGGGACAAAACTTCCCGCTTTTATGACAGTTCTCGTTTAAATGAAGTCTCTTCTTAGCCAAAAATCCAATTATGGCGGAAGGTGTCGTCCCTGATATGCATGTGCGGACTGCACAGGCTAATCTGGGACGACACTTTACGCACATACATTATGCCCAGCTTTCTCAGAACACGACTCAAATGATTGATATCTACTAGATGTTGATTCAATGTGATTCATTATTATGTGTATGATAAAATATTATTATGTGGTTCATAAGTTATTAAACTTATATTAGGCTTCGGTTTTGAAAACAATACACGTATACCGGGTAAATCAGAACGCATAGTACAAGAAATCAGACAAGTGTGATACCCTTTTGACAAGTTTAAGTCAGGTCAAGTATAAGGTGAAGACATTTTCGTCAGTGAATTCGTTTAAATACAAAGTCTAAATTGCGTGAAGTTATAAGGCGTTGCTTCTATTTACTTTGTAACTCCGGATATATGGATAAATTTCAAATCTTTATTTAATTATTTTGACCAAACAAATCATAATATGAACGCTGATAGCTTTTTTATGTGTGGTGAAATAAACTCTTTAAAGGGCCTATTTCGGACGAGGAAATATGGAAAAGTATCTCTAAGTTAAAATTAAGTAACTCACACGAAAAACATTGGAAAGGAGCGGAATTTCATATAAAAAACACCCATCTTAGCATAAATGTTAGGTTAATGAGTTATTAAATACAACATAATTTAGAATACTGGTACAATTCCTGTGTCGTGATGCGAAAGTTATATTGCCCAGGTATTTAACTCTGGTAGTAAACACGATCCAAATAATTGTAAGGGAATTTCATTAATAGGTGTAGTATATTGTTAAGCATTATAAATGATCGGGATAACTCATGGGCAGAGAGGGAAATACTATTATTGAACCTGATTTGTCTTCAAATATGGCATACAAGTACATTTTAGAGCCAGGTTGTCCTTTTTTTGTTTTGAACGTGAGCTTCAAAAAGGGTTTTTCACTGGTATACCATACATTCTTTCACTGATATACCGCCACAAAAATCTAACATTAAATTATTGAATTGTACTGACCAGAGTAACAAAGTTGATACAGCGACTTTGTTTTGCTGATTCTTGTTTATACATGTATATATTTATTTTATATTAACGCATACCGACGCGTCAAACGGTCGTTGTCGTACACACGAATAAAACACGACAGTATGCTCCATCAAGGCGTGCTTTGTGGGGGATGTCGCATAACACTTTAGGCAAATTGCGCTTATATGAATTATTTCATTGAAAATCAAATTACATTAACGAATATGACACATCCGGCTTCCAAAGGTCTCTAGTCACTAATAAAATCAGAGTGTTATACAGATATCTGAGATTTTCGTTGCACATTGAATTCGATTCTTTTAGCAAATAACAATTGTGATAAATATCTCAAATAATGTGTGTCACACTTGTGTAAGAAATGTGTTACTGTGTTATTTTTAGGTAAAGAAAATTACACAGACCAACGTCTGTTTTAGTAGTATGATTCTGGATTAATAGATCAGCCATTTTGTATTAATTCATTGTTTGGCACCATTTTTACAAATCACTCAACCATACAACTTCATTGCTATTGTTTTTGTTTTAGCAGTTCCTTCCATAGAGCAATTTTTTAATAAATATTTTCTAGTATATGTTCTTGATCAATAGAACAAACTTCATATTCCAGAAACACACTTATTCTCATAAGTGCACACACGGGACATCTGACGTCGAGTTGTGATATTACCAAAGACGGGGTTCACAAACACGCAGCAAATTGGCATCGACGTGTTTGAATATATAATATACACCATCACCTAATATAGGACAACAATTCTAACTGTGGCATTTTGTGAGTCATGTTGTAAAGAGTATTGACAACATATCTTACTACTCAGTTTTGCTATATAAACAGATACTAATTAGGTAATTGTTGTATTGTTTCGAATTCGAGATGAAACAATCCAACAAACGTGTCGTTGGCATCAGACAATCCCTCCATTAGGCATACGTAAGTTAGACATTCTAATTGTATTAAACCCTGCATAGATGTGAAGAGCCTTACTCGTTCATTCGCGATGAGGATTCAAGGTAATAAATGCCAAATACAAATGGTGTCTCTTCTAGTCGTTAGCGTGGAATATTTAACCAAGGTTATGCGAATTTGTGTACGTAAGTCCACCACGAAACCGTGTATTTGTTGTTTGATACTTTCTGTACTATCATTGGTTATCATTCATGATATTATAGGGCTATGTTTTAAATGTGAGTTTTCGTTAAAATGTTTACTGGTTTAACGGTGTGCCTATACTTTTGTAAATCAGCATGGTTTTAACACTTATGGTTTTGTAAGGTTTGTACTTTCATTTTAGATTAGATTGCAACCGTTTTATTTTCGCTTTTCACGTGGAGCTAATTTTAATTTTCAGGAAACGGTGCTCCTATGAGACTATTTGTATCGTAGAAATCAATATACAGGCACCGTATATGACGTAGAAATCAATATACAGGCACCGTATATGACGTGTAAATCAATATACAGGCACCGTATATGACGTAGAAATCAATATACAGGCACCGTATATGACGTAGAAATCAGTATACAGGCACCGTATATGACGTAGAAATCAATATACAGGCACCGTATATACAAATATCGTAGACATCAAGATACAGGCACCGTATATGACGTAGAAATCAATATACAGGCACCGTATATACAAATATCGTAGAAATCAATATACAGGCACCGTATATACAAATATCGTAGAAATCAATATACAGGCACCGTATATAAATCAATATACAGGCAACGTTTATAAATCAATATACAGGCACCGTATATAAATCAATATACAGGCACCGTATATAAATCAATATACAGGCACCGTATATAAATCAATATACAGGCACCGTATATAAATCAATATACAGGCACCGTATATAAATCAATATACAGGCACCGTATATAAATCAATATACAGGCACCGTATATAAATCAATATACAGGCACCGTTTATAAATCAATATACAGGCACCGTATATAAATCAATATACAGGCACCGTATATACGAGACTATTTGTATCGTAGAAATCAATATACAGGCATCGTATATATGAGACTATTTGTATCGTAGAAATCAATATACAGGCACCGTATATGAAAAATCTACACATTATTAATACAGTTGAAGTTGTGTTAAGGTTCCATAGTCGTAGAATATGTACGTTTTTTTTTGTTCCAAAATATCGATGCGGTAAAAATGTCATGTATACAATTTGCCTTAAGTTGATCATAATATTTACCACAATACACCACACATTTTTAACTGGTACAAATCTGGGAATTTACAATATTACTATTAATCATACATTTTCCCAGTAGCTAAATTCACATTTGTGTATATGCGTTTGCAATAAACAATATTTAATGTTTATGTAGAAATCTCTTTATAACTAGATTTCAATGTTCTTTCGAGTAACAAACATACACACACAAAAACACACACTATATTTATTTTTGTAATTCAATGAACATTACAATTAATAAGCAAAGACCAATATTGTTTGAGAGCCAATTCATCGTCTTGTCGGCTAATAAACATACTATAAGCCTACACGTGAAAGCTCACGTACGCCTACGTGTTGCTTATTGGAGCAATGTATGGTACCATTTGGATGTTATGGCTTTAATCCTCAACTTTTAACGTCTATAAAACATCAAAAGGTTAAGTATAAATATTAGTGTTTCATAAGAGTTCAGGATTCAGGTTGGACCGTTCAAGCATTTTAATTTGTTATTAAGACGTTTGTCCGAGTTACATGTTTTGCTAAGAATACTAGTATTGTTTTAACAATAAACTCGTAGTAATTCATATATTTATCGTAAATTTGAATATAATAGGTTTTTTTTTAAATACAATTTAAAACACAGGAATCGTTTTAAAAAAACATTAGTTTTTGAAAATATATCTAATAACACGTCGCAGCTACACGGCATTCATATCATTTATATCATAGTTAAACGTTGGTTATTTTTTGGTTATGAATTGTAAGCTTTTTAAAGTTTACACAAACGCTGCGAAACAATTGCTGAAAAAGATAAAAACAACAACTAAAAAGGTCATTAATTGGGAAAACAGATGACCTTAGGTATGTTTATATTCACCTTCATGTTTTAACAGAACTGTGATCAAAGTGCGCTTTTTAATTTGTCTCGTGTGTGTATATTGGTTGCACGTTTGTGTGTTGTGTCGCATGTCTAATGTGTTTGCGCTATGCTAGGATATTTGGCACTGAATCTATTAACGAAGCACTACGTGCTTCTTCTTTCTTGCTAAACAGTTGAAGGCAAAGTATTCATGTTTTTGCTATTTTAAATAATGATTTACTGTCTAAACTTGACACATTCACGATTCAAAACCAAGTATCTCAATCTACAGTATACAGATGCACTAACAGTAAACTTAGAAAAAACACAAAATAGCCCCTCTGGATTTGTAATTCGCACGTCAAAATAAACCAGATAATTCGCTTGGTCAATCGATTTTCGATTCCTTTTAAAACGTATGTAAAAACACAACTGAACATTTCGACAAGGTCACTATTGTCAGACGTTTACTATAGATCATAAACGTATTAATTTTATATAAACGAAATACACATCACCAATAACAATATTATATGCGAATTAATACGCATAACGTAAAATTATATAACATTTGAAAACAAGATATTTATATTTCATTAAAACAACTTCTAGAAGCAATACAAACGATTTACGCACTACCCTGGAAATTTTGGAATAGTTTGTTGAAAAGACTGATTAATAACGCAGCTACCGGTCTAAAACAACGTTTGTTAAGCAGGCGTCAAGTTTCTATAAACACAGCATTTGCAACTGTCAGTATCCATCAATACAAACAAACGCGTCAAAAGTATGAAAGATTAATTACTGTCAAATTTAAGCAACGCTGGAAATCGCTGCCGTTGTGTTGTTCTGCATTCACGTCCGAAATCATCCTCTTTTCATAACCGGAGCATATTGTTATGGCCAGTAGTCCCACAAGGACCCGTTGTTCTAAATTTATTTGAATCAACGTAAATTACTCTCAATCATCGCGTTAGTCTCTAGTGGTGGCAAACAAATCCATCATCAAACTTACATTGTTTCTGCAGCTGTCTGAGTGACAATGAAAACTTGATGTGTGATAGAATAACTGACCCCTATGACACAAATGTCCATCAACAGTTAACTGAAACAACGTGAATTTACAAAAGTAAGTATTTTTGAGGATGAGGAAACAAAACATGATATGAGTCTCGCTCTAAGAAAACCGGGTTTAATGCATAAAGTATCCTCCCATATCGGCCTGCAAAGTTTGCACAGTCTAATCAGAGACGATTCTTTCCGACTTTATGGATTTGTTCGTTAACAGAAAGTCTCTTATTAACGCAAATCCAGTCTACGCCGAAACTGTCGTCCCTGATTAGTCTGTGCGGACTGCAATGGCTAATCTTAGACGACACTTTATGAAAATACAAATAGCCCTGGTTTCCAAGAGAGAGACTCATGTTAATTTTGTCTTTTACCTTCCTTGCCTCTCCTTCTCCTCTGTCTCATCAAACGCATCAGCATCATCAATGTCATTATAATCACAATCGTCATGTGTTGCAGCATTATCATATAAAACAAATCTGCAAATACTTGTACATTGATATATATTTAAAACTCTTTGACTGACGTTGCGTTATTTACAACAACTTTGCCTGTATCCCTCCCTATAACACAGAGCTCGGTAGCTCAGTGTTGGTATGCATTTCTAGAGGTTTCGGATATGTCTGCGAAAATGTATTTCTTAACTGATTTGTTCACAAGTAAAACACGTGGTCTAAACAGTAAGAGTATTGAAATTGTGTTTATTATGCACCCAGGTCAATCTACATCAACATTCGATTGAAATCGTGAATTATGGAATAAAGCAACACGAAGGTGATACAGCGAAAGTAAAATCGTTCTGGTACGCATTGCCAACACGAACATACATTAACGTATACGTAAGTCGCATTGCGGCTTGGAGTGGGCGAATATGTAATGCACTCAACCCAAAGTCGTACTTGGGCATTTTTCATTCAATGAATGTTTGGAAATCGAAAGATATAATAGTTTGCAACCATCCCTTTCATTAGCCGGTTTGTAGGTAGAAATAACTCTTGTTAAAAAAAAGTGATGTTGCACGTATCGTATGATACAAAAGATTTGTTATTTCCATGTTAATGTTCTAAATGCAAATTTCATATAGGGCCACATTTTAAATCGTCCAGCATTTCGGTCATTTCAAAAAGCCTTATTTTGCTGTAATTCTACATTTTATTTTGGAATGAATGGTCGTTTTTATGTGGTATTGAGCTCTGTAATTCGTTCCAGTTTTCTAACTGCAAAAACGCCCGGTGAAGTAAAATAATGAATAAAAAACAATTAAGGGTGAGCTTAGAATATGTACCACCATGCACTACAATGCTATAAATGCTGTGTCATAAATACATGCTCTATTTGCTTCGTTAAAATGGTTACAATAAGGATATTTATGTCTTTGTTTGTTAAAAATGATGGGTGAATGATAATCTGACGATAACGGAATCCTTCATTCTTTAGCATCCAATTCCCCATCGTCTCATGTGCTAACTACCTCATATTGACATTGTATTAACCATATAAATACATACAGAACGCGTGTATTCAAAGGAACAACGTATAACATAGTTTCTTATTTAAGCATAATACGATTTGTCTGTAACAATTAAGAAATAGGCAGATAGAATTCCAATTTGCTATGAGAGCTAACTCGAAATTCTAATAAGCGGGCAATAAACACGATACCAACCCACTTGTCAGCTCACTTACGCCTACTTATTTCGACATTGAGCAATATGTGGTCCAATTCGGATGTTTATTGCTATGTTCCAAAACCCCTTGACACTTCTTAGTGAAAACGAAAACAGTTTATTAGTTTTTCACGCTGACATTCACTGTAGCCCGTCCAAGCATTACAGTGTCCGAGTGTTTACATGTATTGCTTAGGATATAATTTAAACATTCGATAATTGAACAATAATTTATTGTTTATTTTTTGTACTTTCTTGTAATTTTTTAATATTTGATAGAAAAGTTGAAAAATCTAAACATGTGTACTTTTCGAGTAAATATTGATCCTGGTAAATATATTTCTTCGCTAAGCCTTTTTGGCATTTGGGCATCATATGTATGCTCCAAACATTTTTATTTAAAATATATTATCCAAATGAAGCTTTAAAACACGTGCAACCTCTTCAAACAGGCAAATTGAGGTCAAACATAACCATGCAACCGTACAGCTTTAAGTCAGTTTTATCATTGAATTTTACTGATTAATGAGTCCGTTTTAATTACGAAATAGGCGAAACAATAATTGAACGAGCGAGTGCTTGAACGCTATTGGAAAGCTGTTATAGCTGTTCTTTTTGTAAATTAAATTACCATTGTCATGAAGCTCACTTTAAACTGTGAATTATTAAACATGAGTAATTAAATCAACAAACATTACAAATGGAAACTCATTATGATTAAGTATAAAGTAAAATAAAAGAAAATGTTTATAATTTCATATATCTGAAGACAGTGATATAGAATAAAATTGGAAATTCCTTTCACAAATCTTATATTTAATTGACAGGACATTCCATCATTTGTCCTTACATATAAGAACTTATAAACTTGTGTTTAACAAAAAACATAACTAATCCAGATTGTTCTTTGAAGGTGCGAACGATTAGATAATTATGCGAGTGAATAGCTAAACCATTATTATATTTTAAGACACGTTTGTATTACCAGCATGCGTTGTGGGTAAGGCTGCATAACATATCAGAAATATTGCGTTCATGTGAATATTTATCACTGAAAATCATATAATTACAAGAAAGATTATGATATACCAGACTAATAATAGTCTCTACTCGAAACTAAAATCAGATTGCATGTCATTTATATATACTACTCAATATTTGCTAAGGATCACTTTTTATAGGATGTGTAATTTGAAGTGTTTATTATTAAAAACAAAAAAAGCTTGTGTTTTCCAATATATGAGTGCGTATTCTACATAACCAATAATTTGCCTTATCGATTTTGTTTACACAGGCTTGCTAATTTGCTCATTGAAAGCAATACCCACGAAAAAGCCATGACATTTGGCCTTACACTTGACAAACACATTGTGATTATGCTTCAAATCTACACTTTAAGCTCAATCATTTATCTTGAAAGTTGTTTGAAATGGCTAACTATCGCGTAAGAAGACATCTTAGCTTAGAAGAAATGAACAGGGGGGTTGGGATGCTGGAAAGATGAGCGTCACAACGTCAAGTGGCACGTCAGCTTGGCGTTTCACAGAGCGTTGTAGCCAGGATGTGGAGCCGCTACCAAATGCATGGTGATGTAATCCCCAGATACAGGGGAGGTCGTCGTAGGGCTAACACGCAGGCACAAAACCGTTTTATCGTGGAACAAGCCCGAAGTCATCGCTTGATGAATGCCACGGCCCATCAAAATCATTAAATAAATTAAAAGATGCATCAGGGGTTCGGGTTTCAACTCAAACCACGCGATACAGACTGCATATTGTTGGCATGAGGGCTAGACGACCTGCCGTTCGTATTCCGTTGATGCGCAACCACATCCAGGCACGTCTCTAATGGGCACAAGATCACATAACCTGGTGTTTAAATGACTGGACACCATTACTTTTCACAGACGAGTCTAGATTCTTTGTTGACTTTACAGATAGACGTGCCCGGATGTGGAATATAACCAATGAGCGATTCGCACCAGTATGCATCGCAAACATGATGGTTATGGTGGGGGCTCAGTAATGGTTTGGGCTGGGAACAGCATGCAGGGGAAGACCGATCTGCATATCATTGATAACGGCACTATGACAGCTAAGAGATACGTCAGAGAGGTCTTGGATGTATACGTCCGTCCATATGCTGGTGCATTAGGCCAATATTTCATTTTAATGGACGATAATGCCATACCGCACATAGCCATGGTGACAAATGAGTACCTCCAAGCTGAACAATCGTCAGGATGGAGTGGCCTGCGAGGTCTCCGGACCTCAATCCCATAGAGCATGTCTGGAACATGCTTCAGGTTGCAATATCTGCACGCCCTGTTAAGCCTTTCACAATCCAGGACCTACAACAAGCCCTCCTAGAGAAATGGGTTCGAATCCCACAATACAGCATCCGTGGGCTTATCAGTAGCATGAGAAGACGATGCCAATCAGTAACCAATGCCAATGTGAACCATACACGATATTGAAAAGATCCTTTCACTTTTTGCAGACTTTTACAATAATTTCAATTCTGACACACATGCACTAAAACCTTCAAAAGTCACCCCTAGACTAGCTAGATTCAGCCAGCGTCACGCATCAATGATAATTCAATACATAATAATAAAATCAAAAACACACATTCTAATATCAAAACCTTCAAAATAACAATTTAAAATGAAATTTATCCAAAATTGATGATAATGCGAAACAAAATATAAAGTGATCCTTAGCAAATTTTGAGTAGTATATATAAGATGTTTGTTGCAAGTTTATTTGAATTCTTTTAGAAGATTACACACAAATCAATAACTGCGGTTATGTGTGTCACAATCGCCAATAGCGATACCCTTGTGTTTGAAGCTTTCGTTTATGTGAATGATTTTCGGAAAAGAAATCAAATTGACTTTATGTTTTGTGAGTACTGTACAACACCATTTAGTAGTTAAATGTTTTTTTAATTGAAATGTTTTCTCTTTTATTGCTTTTTTATTTGAATTGTGATGCCATGAGGTTATTTTTAAGTACACTTAACTTTTTCATTAATAGGTGTTCCTAAGTGTGCGTGTGTTATATATTCGTGTGTCTCAATGTTTGGCAAATATTCCTCTCCATAAATAAAGGGCCTCATTTTATAATAAGTTTTCGTTCCGGCTGGTACAGCTTAAGTTTCACGTAATGTGTAATAGAATGCCTTCTAAATAAAAAGATCAGCCAGTCCGTTTTGGTAAATATATTATTTGGTTTAATATTTACTCACTGCACAACCACGCAACTAAATTGCTAGTCATTGTTCCTCGTATGCACAATGTTTAAACCATTATTTCCGTGTTTGCGTCTGTGTATATAGTCGGCGCCTTGCAGATCATATATTCTTCATCAATAGAACGAACTTCAAATGCCAAAAACAAAGTTATTCTCATAACCGTACACACGGGACATCGGATGTTGATTCGCTATATTACCAAAATATGAGGTTTGCGTTTCTACAATTACAAAGTAGACCATTACTCACCTTGGCGCTTGTAGATCTAAGGCAATACACCTCCGGACTGTGACATTATTTAACAGTAGTGTGAAATATAATATTTTCTTTTTTAAGTTAAAATTGTGAGAAACGGGATAATAAAAACCCTTGTTGTTTACTGTTCAATACGGTAATTTCGGCTCAAGGGGCAAACCAATGGATAGAGGGTATTAAACCTTTCACATGAATGATGAACTTGCATGTTTATTCCATAAATAAGTTTAATTTATGCTTGCAGTTTGATCATTTTAAATATTTACATGCAATTCGTGGTAAATTATATGATAAATTACTATAGAAATATGGATCTCAATTTATGATTGTGCATATATGTTACAGTAAAGACCTATAGAATCCTAGACAGGACGCAATAAGTTCTGAAGAGAATAATGAGATGCTTAACATTTAATGTTAAATATTAGTATGCATTGTTTTGTATGAAAATACTAACAATAGAAAATTTGTTTGTATAAAATAAACATCTTTTACGCCTGCGGGCACCTGCTATAGCCTCGAAAAATATTTGCAATAGCTAGACGTTTATATGTGTTAAGTGTGTCATTCTTCGCAATAATATGAGTCTTGTTCTGAGAAAACTGGGCATAATGCTTGTGCGTTAATTATCATTTCAGATTAGAATGTGCAGTACGCTCAGGCTAATCCGGGACGACACTTTCCGCCTAAACTGGATTTTCGCTAAGAAGAGACATCATTTAAACGAACAATTCCATAAAAGCGAAAATTTTCGTCCCTGATTAGCCTGTGCGGACTGCACAGGCTAATCTGGGATGACAATTGACGCACAAGCATTATGTCCAGTTTTCTCAGAACGCGACACATATTTGCTTCTGTGAACACACACACACACTATACAGACAGCACAGACAATGTTGACAAATAATCAGTTGATACTAAACTCTTTAATTAAACACACACTGAAAGGTCTACAATTTGTTTCATGCACATGTGAAGTAGATATTTAAAATACTATTTTCAAATTTCAATTATTGGTTCATGAAAACAATAGCGGATGCATATTTGATCGCTGATTGATTCTTATCTTTATAACTGATTTAGTCTTATAATTTATTTGATGCAACAGTCAATCAGTCACCCCAATTTCCAATGGATTCACAAAAAGTGCTCTCAGAATAAACAGTAATTTGCACGTGGTAAATAACGATTCGAGTTTCAACTCATTTATTTTTTAACACAACCCATTGAAATGGTTTAATTAAAGTGGCACTAGTCCGCATGTGTTTCCATCCTTAAATATAGAACAGTAGCAAACACGATGGGAATATTGTCATAATTGATATTAGATCAAGTGGATTTAAAACGCATTCCCCGGTCTAACAAAATGCGTCAAGCATTATTTAAAATTAGACTGTGCAGTTTCCACTATTAATCAATGAAAACAAAAGCAGTTAAAATGTGAATGCCAATTGAATCTAAAACATAGCTAAAGCTGTACTTGGCAACCGCTCTTTTGTACTCTCTCCACGTCCTTAATCATCCACTATCCACAAACATAGCGTCGCGTTATATACATGAGTGCCACACGGGCCCGTCCTTATTAATTGCGTTTTGAATCAACGTACATTACTCTTGATCATCGCGCTAGGCTCCAGTGGATGCGAACAAATCCATTTGCAAATGCATTTGAGGTGTGTATTTGACTTATTTATAATGGGGAAATAAAAATGTAGAAGATTGAATTACTGACCTTTCTGAAAACTCGGATGTTTTTCAACAGTTAAATCACTGGTTTTATCGAGGATGGTGAATACAAAACTTCTTTTGAGGATGATAACACGTAAAATTATAATGATGCTGATGATGATGATGATGATGATGATGATGATGATGGTGATGATGATGATGATGAGGATGATGATGATGATGATTATGATGACGTTTGTGAAATGATATTTTATGATTCCTCAAAGCCTTTCTCCGGTGCTAAATGCACCTACGGGGATGATGCATATATGATATATTCGTTCATTTAGCGACCCGTATTGGTAATGTTGCATAACATATGACATTTATATGAATTATATCACATAAATTCAAAAGTAAGGAACGATTATGACAAGCTAGACAGCCAAGAGTCCCTTTTAGGCAATTTAAACAGACCATGCCACACATCTTGACCATTTATTGCAATTTTCTTTCGACTCTTCGAGGACATTAGCAATGAGGTCAATATCATCAAAGATAAGAACGTGCGATGATGTTTATTATATAGCACCCATAACATTTAAGAAACATTCCAGAAGCATAATAAGGTGATACATTCTTAACATCATTATATATATACATATATAAAAACTAATACAATTTGAATCACAATCACATATCATTTAAGTAGTAACGGCAAAATACCGCTATATATTTATACTTCTGTATACAGCATTTATATCATCATATGATAAATACAAAACATAGTAAGAAAAGCATTTCACATAATGTCAGGATTTATTCAATTTTAAGTTATACAGCATTTTTGTATCCCTAATAAGATTTAATGCATGCTGGAAAGTACATCAAGTGATTTAAAGGCAAAATTCTGTTCACCAATAGTTGCACAATAAATGGTATGGCAAAACCAAAGCCATATTTCATCTAAAAAATGACATCGTGTTTCTATACTGAATATAACACAGGACCGCATGTCTTCCTGTCAGCGAAAATTCATCATTTGTACTAAACACAACACCAGACGGATGTAAATCAGACACGAGCTTGATCAATAACTGACAAACAAAATTACATTTATAAACATTTATCAGAAGTTGTAACAACATTTCTATGCAATAAGGTACGAATGCACCAACGAAATTTTTACTCGAATTAAGAAAACATTTAGATAAAAGAAAAAACATTACTTCCGTTGAAGCAAATTCAAAAACATTCTACTGACTTCTAAATTTAAAAAAATATGATGAAGTAAGATTCAAATTATAAGTACAACTTAGTACATTTTGAAAACAAAATCTATATTCTTTCACTTTTATACTTAAAACATACCATTGAAAACGAAAGCATGTAAAAACACATTAAAGCAATTTTAAGTTAAGAGTTATTGTAGCCTTACGCTACCTACATGGTTTATAATACATTATTCACGTGCATTTTACTTTTGTCAATAATTACGATTGCTCTCATATTTCAAGACGTACACATCTAACACCTGCATAGACAGTAAGTTAACGAAGTAAAATTAACTTAAAGTTTGATCTCATATTTAACTTTATTTATATACGTTGTTTTCATTTAGTATTAATACTTGAGTGAACTTAACGATTTACAATAATGCAATTATATATCAAGAAATACATGGAATGTCCCACTCAAACACATATTTTTCAATAAAATAAACATGAACAAATACCGCAATCATGTTTTTCTGCTACAACAACTTACTATTTTTGATCAGACGTAAGGAAGGGACTACAAACTAAAGAGCAATTAACATGGGCACGTATTGTCTTCCCAGGGTACGATATTAAATGGCAACAATATTTTAGATTCAAACTAGTCATTGAACGTTGTATAATTTGTTGATATGATTCCTCAAAGCCTGTCTCCACATTTTGATTACACCTACGGGGATAATGTATATCGGGTATATTCGTTTTGAAAAGTGCACGGTATGACTAATGCTGCATAAAATATATGAAATATACATTTTATCACATGCCGTACCCTGTTTCCCATGTAATATAACCATTACATATGTTTTTATATTACACATGTGTAATATACTTTTTAAGCGTTTTCATTGGCTTAGTTTTCGTTTATTGACCAATCGCATTTTGTTATTTTGCTGAAATGACGTTGCAACGTCAAATGACGTCACGAAATGTAAACAGCATTCGGGATTTATCATGATGTTTGCGTAAATATTTATTGAATTTGCTCATTTAAAAGCATGTGATAAAAAAATCTGACTCTCGTTGTCATATCATACCATATTTTATTAAACTCGTCCAGGAAATTCGTTAGTAAGCTCGCCAAAGGCTCGCTTCCTAACAAAATTCCTGAACTCGTTTAATAAAATATGGTATGATATGACAACTCATCTCAGATCCTATATATAGTTATTGTACACATACAATCAAATAAACGGAACAAGTATGACATAACAGACTGTGAAGCGTCCCTTGTCGGAACTAAAATCAGACAATGACATATATCTTAACCTTTATAAATAATAAATGAGATCAATGACTTCATTGTAATTGTAAGGAACATTTGTTGCGAATAGATTTAGTGTTACCAAAGATTAAAACGCGCGTTTATGTTAACCTTATATGACACATGAAAATCCAGAAACAGTATATGGAGATTAAAAGGAAATTTCTGACCGAATTATTTTGGTATCATATTTACTCAGAAAACAATACTAAACCTATATTAGCAAATACTACCTATTTAGGATAATCCTAACAATGAGTTATATCATTGCTTTCTTTCGTGTGTTAGTTTTCATAACATGCTACTTGTAAAGGATATGTTCTCAATCGATTACACGAATCTCGAATGCCAGAAACAAAGTTACTCTCATAAGTACACACGAGGGACATCTAATGTCGATTTGAGATATTACCAAATAGGGGGTTAACTAATATCCAGAAAATGTGTATTGAAATGTATTAACGTACAGTATAGACGATTGCTCATCTTTGCGCCTATAGATCTAAAGCAGTAGTCTGTAAACAGACTGATATTTTTTTTTCTTTTCTAATTTCGCAATTACTTCTTGAGATGTATTGCAATACAACATCAAAGCTCCTTTTCTCTTCTGGCTGAATTATCATTTTAAGAAGATAAGAAAACGTAACTCTGTATAGTATAAGTACAGTACAAGAAGTAGGAGAGAGTTATCTCTTTGAAAATGATAATGCAAGGCTGTAAACAGTCTAGTATTGCCCATGTGAATTAATGGTTGAAGTAACGTATACTTCACAAACATCCCATCATTGGTACAGTGTTATTATAAGCAGGCGATAAAAGGATAAGTGATCGTCTACTTGGGAAAAACAGACATCGAATTGCGTTGAATGGCAACTTTTATAACAAACTTTCGGCATTTAAGTGGTTTTGATTTCATTCACAACTCGGCTTATAACAGTGAATCATTAAATATTCCGCCCATTTCATTGGTTAATATTACATAAGACCAACGTTCTACGCCAAGCTTGGACATTTTATGACTTAATGCCAAAATTGGAAAACTTCTTCCAATGTAACAATCGAGTTTTATCGAGTAACAATTATTGTATTACGACATTATAATTCAATTTAGTTCCTGTTAATGGTGTAGAATTTAGACATTGCCACGAGTTATTGAGATTTTCACTGATTGTTATAATCACAGGATGTATCGATTATATGTTTTAATCGATGCACTCAATTTAAATTTGAGTTTCAGGTAATATTTTGTATTTATTAGATGGAGCAGATATAATACATTTTTCCATTATTTCAAATAATAATCTCTCTATTTGAATTTTACATTCAGATAATCTTATGTAGATTCAAGAATCTGTATGGAAAATAAAACGATCCTCTCATAAATCTTTCATTGTTATATGCATTCGCTTAGAAATCACAACGGTCCTTTCGCATATCGAATTGTTGAATTTCACCATGTCAACGGAACACGTCTTGTGTCTACAACCAACACTTTGCTCAACGAGACAGTATGACTACGCTGGGCTACATCATGAATTGATTTACACTGGTTTTTTTTACAAATGTTCTTATCATTTTCGTACCATAATGCCGTACAGAAGTTTTCCACAAACACAGTGAAATAGTTAATAATTAAAATAATCACATTTTTGGATTTTCTGGAGTAATAACGTTAGATGGCAAGTTGTATGACGTGTTTTGATAAAGGATCCAATCGATTGGAATATGCGATTTGTTTACCCCTGACACCAAAGTCCACAATTGGTGAACTCTGTCATTTATTTAATAGCAGTGTTTATTGGCCAATTGCATACTCTCTATTGAATCATATTTCTCCGATATATAACACACCTCAAATTCGTTTATACTTGCGGTGTTTTTGCAATATGATCCAACTCGAAGTTCGTTCCGAACAAGCAAATACAACACGCTTCAATTGGCAGACACTCATGTACGATGTTATGACATTATGTTTTGTTTAACACATTGATGATGCGTCACATGTAATAATTTAAGAACAAAGATTCCCAATTAAAACATCAATATCTATCAATTACTATTGGAACCACAGACGCACCTTCCGAAAAGGGATACAATTTGGTTTCAAAACGAGGCAAATGATTTCCTCAAGTAATGCGTTCGTTCCGTTTTATAATGTACAATTGTTCGAGCGAGACGATGGAAACAAGCTCATATTTCGTAATTA
>VMBQ01005926.1:50000-60422 GCA_007657795.1 Dreissena rostriformis | reverse complement strand
AATAAATTGCATAGTTAAATTGTTTGGCGTTTGTCGTTGAATAATTCACACTGATATTTCTAAGTCAATATGTAAACGATTTACCTATGTACATATACTCAATAAGACATGTACGGTTTTACTCGTTAAGAAACCCAAAGTGTACGTTTACATAACCATTATATCCGTTATACGAAAAAGGTTCTCAAGTTGAGTAAACACATTAATTTATAATCAAGGGCAAGTCAAGCAAGTGCTGATAATTCTACAACTCTATTTGATACATCACATCAATTTCGTCGATGTATGATATGATTCCATTTCGTATGATACTTGGATAAAGCTGTTTTACATAAGATGCCTAAACAAAATTCAAATGACGAGCCCATGTGACCTAGGCTTGGTAATCGCAAAATCAATTGTCGCTTTCTTGCCCCCAAAGTATCTTTTCTACCAAAACAATTTTGATGATCTTATGTTTAAATGTTGTCTTGATATCGTTAAGAAACGAAATGGACAACTGACCAACTATGCGACAAACATGTTCAAAGAAATTCCAACTCCTCTTTGAAGGGGGCATGGCCATCATTAATTCATCAGTTGTGGCCAAGGCCCTCAGTGGTCAAATATTTCTTTAATGCCATGGAAAGTTGTAGGATTGAGATCCAAACTAGTTGATTCATCATTTCCTACACTTATATTGCAATATGATATTATAATTTTGCTAGAAACATGGGAGTCCAGGGACGATGCAATTAAGCAGATTTACGAATTATCTAGTTATACATGGTATTGTTCACCATCTAAAATATCTAAACGATGTGGTCGAAATATGGGTGGTGTCCTAATAGGAATAAGAAACTGCTTTTGTGCCTTTGTGGCTCACGTAAATTGCTTGTTTGAAGCAGGATTGATTCTGCATATTGATAATAGTTTTTTTTAATACATAAACAAAATGTTATATTAATTGCAACTTATATTGCCCCCGATTATTCCCCTGCTTACGACCAATGTAGTGTCAAGGGTATAGCAATTATTGAAAATCTGTTTTGAAATATGAATTACGCACAACACCACATTTTGCTGGCTGGTGATTTGAATGCCAGAACAGGACAAGAACCTGATTATATTGATGTTAACACAAATTTGAAAATATTTCATGATTTAGAAAAGATATTCTTTGCAAACCCTAGTATTCGTAAACGTATATCAACTGATTTCCATTTAAATAATTACGGTCAAAATTTTCTAAATCTTTGTAAAGTTTAGGAATTGTATATTTTCAATGGTCGATGTGGAGAAGATAAAGATAAAGGTAGTTATACATTCGTTTTCTCCAACGGTTGCAACGTCATTGACTATTTTGTTGGTATTCTAGAATATGTGATATTGTGCAAGACTTGTTTGTTGGCAATGATTGCTCATCTGACCATTTACCTATTGTGTTAAAATTAAAGACAAACACATCTGACTTTGATACTCCAAACCACATCCATAAACATATTGTAACCATCACCTACTTTTTGTACCGACAATATTGCCATTTTTTCGCTCGAGATGTGCGTTCAAAGGCGCTATACATTTGTTTCCCTGTTCACTGGGTCATAAGTCGTCCGTTAACTTTGCGCAGTATGCAGCCACGGCACGGCTAATTTCCCTCACAGGTACCCATTTATACACCTGGGTGGAGAGGAGCAGATGTGGAATAAATTTCTTGCTCAAGAAAATTCCAGTGGTCAGATTCGAACCCGGGACAGCTCGATCCCTAAGCTAGTGTCCTGCCATTAGACCACTGCTCCCACTAAATGATAATGGAATGTCATTCACGTTTGAAAAAACATTCATGTCAATTGACGAAATTGTGACACAATTTGAAGACATCCTAATAAATTGTAATGAGCACTCAGTATCCAAGCAAAAGCGTTGTTTACGACATTTTTAGAAATCGAATTGGTTTGACCGGGATAGTAAGAATTATAAAACTGAAGTCAATAGGGCTTTTCAAATTTTTCGGCGCTATAAAAGTGTCACTGATTAAAATTTTTATGTCCATTTTTTTCGCACTATGCGTAATAAGAAACGTTATGAATGCAATACAAAAGTGATAACTACGCTTTCTCACTCAGTCCACGATCAGAAAGCTTTTTGGATGAACATTAAAAAGCTGCAAAACAAGGATATAAATAAAACAACTATATCTTGTAAACAATCGTACAACCGTTTTAACACACTTTTTAATTGGCATACTCATGATACAGATGTCACAAATAATGATGTTAATATTGTCCGAGGAAATGTTAATATTGACAAATGTTAGGATGAATTATTCAATTCTCCTATCTCAGATTAAGAAATATATTTGAGGCAGTAAAATGCTTAAACCAATCTAAATCTTACTCTGGTGTTTTACTAGCTTAACATTTCATATACAGTATTGATATAGTTCTACCTTTTGTAAATATTATTTTGAATAATATTTTTAGCACATGTTACTTCCCCCCAAAATGGGCGTGCTCTGTAATGATACCGTTACATAAAAAGGTCCCACACATAACCCTAACAATTACAGGGGTATTACCCTTATAGATATTTTCAGTAAAATATATATTTATATACTTAACAAAAGATTAACGTTCTACGCTGAAGCATATGGGCGCCTAACAGAGTCACAAGCTGGTTTTAGAAAAGGGTATTCAACGATAGATTCTGTATTTGTTCTTTACGCAATAATTTAATATGCATGTAGAAAAGGTAAAACTTTATATGTTGCTTTTGTTGATTTTAAAATGGCATTCGATTACGTCGACAGGGGTAAATGATATCAAGCGCTATTAACAAATAACATCAGTGGAAAATTGTTAAACGCCATTAAGGGTCTATATACAGAAGTGAAAACTCAAGTGAAATCTCAAAATACTTTAAGACACCTAATTCATTGTCCTATGGGTTTACGGCAAGGTTGTTATTTAAGTCCAAAATTGTTCCGTCTATTTATACATGATTTATATGAATATCTTTAAAGCAAGCACATAAGGGTATACAACTGAAGCCATATGATCTCGAAATATTTATGTTGCAATTCGCTGACGATGTTGCATTTGCATCTGATACTATTTTTGGACTACAACAACAATTAAATTATTTGCAAGAATTTTAATTTGGGTATGTCTGGTGTTGTTAATGAAAATCTATTGTTGTTCCATTATTGTCAACGCTTGAAAGATATATTTAAACAGTCGTGGTCCCAATCTTGCAATAATACTTCAAAATTGATAACCTATACCGCTTTAAAAATAGATTTCGAATGGGAAAAGTACCTTAACGTCCTTTAAAATAAAAAATTAAGCAATTCATATGTCCGCTTCAGAACATCATCACATCAACTTATGATTGAACATGGGCGATACATAAATCTAGAACGAAACGAAAGGTTATGTCCCTTGTGCAAGACTTATATTGAAAACGCATATCATTTCTTACTTGTATGTTCTTTATATGAGGATCTTCGTGAAAGGTATATTCCTTTCAGGTTTTAAAATCAGCCAACAATCAATAAATTTAATAACGCTATGACATCGCGTGATAAAAACATTATACGAAATATTGCCATGTTTATTTACTATGCCTTCGAAAGACGAAAAATGTTGTTAACTTAAACACTTGTTTTACTGTGCCACTATTGAATTGTATGTGTTCACATTGATATTATATGCTTTTTGTATGTGTCTATGTTTATGCACGGGTCGGTGGCCGTAGAGCAAATAAACTATATTCACAACATTAATCTCAAATTCCCTCTGAACGGATTAGAGAACTGAATAAGCCTAGATGTATGCTCAGTTTGCCGTAATATACTGTTGCTCACGTTTGAGAACCAGAAGGTACCCTCAGCATGTTGCGGATCAATTGGTGTTTCGACGATTTCTTCCGACGTCTGTGACTGCGGTTGACTGTTGTCATCTGAGTCATCGTTAGCAGCAATAATAAATTTCATGTATTCAAGAGATATCGATTGAAATGATAGGTGTAACCTATCGAAGAACTTCCAGTCAAAGTCAGTTTTATTTGAAAATGTGCATCGATTCCATGTCATCGATGAAAGATCAGGGATGCAACAAGTGGAGAATCTTTCGGAAGCTATTTCAACAACGTGGTCCTTAGCCAATAACTGAAACCGCAGCCATAAACCATGTACAAGTCGATAAATGATGTTTGTTTCTTGTCCCTGTTTTGGTAAGTACACGGTGTGATGTTTAAACTCATTTGTCGGCATTTTCTGAAAGCAAATCGCCCGTTCGTTGTTGTGAATAACGCACCCGTCGCCAAAAGGTACGATATTGTCAGTCGACTCAACCGTTATTTCCAATGTATCGAAATGGTTCGTTTCAGTGTCAAATAAGTACAGTTTTGTTTTAGAACTGAGTGCACACATACACGAATAGTCCATATATAATTTAATGTCACCAACACTGTCTGTGTATGGACACGAATAGTTCATAGATAATTTAATGTCACCATCACTGTCTCTCAATGTAAATACTGGTTTCATTTTTAACCTTAAATTTATATGGTCTAATGGTCCATCCTGAACGTGAAATGTCACCTTTCCCTCCTCATCGATGGTATATGCAACGACTTTAAAGCCATTAGTAAAAAGGTTGCATCTTATTATATTACCTTCATCTTCCATACACACATTTATGTCTGAATGTCTGTTTATACCGAACGCTCTGATATTCCAATGATCACGACGTGTTCCCCTTGATGGGCACATTTGATTTGGAACCATATACCATCTTTGTGTAGATAAATCACATACTTCCCATTCCAATGCACCGTCTTTCGGAACCGTATATAGAATATTTCTCATTCTTTTAACCTCCTTCGTGTTTTCTAAACAGAGTTCAATTTTTGTTTTTAAGTTATCCAAACCTGCAGTCTCTGCAAATTCCCGAACACTTTCAAGAAGTGGTTTACTCACGAAGTCAAGATTCAGCAACATGCACAATTCTTCAAACACACTTTCTCTTGAACTCGAGTCGTGCCTCGTCCATCTGTTCAAAAAGTCGAGTTTCGTATCCGTAGGAACGTAGCATTTGTATTTAGTTTCAAATACCGTTGTAATAACCATTTTTGAACACGGAAACAACAATTCCCCTTCAAGAACCAAATCAGCATGTTCAGACATATATTTATTTGCTTTAGGAATGTGTATATCGTACGTAGTCATCAGCTCCAGTTGTTGTGGAAGATTGCATGTGTTGAAAGAGATGTTGTCCATGTTTTCCTCACAATGCTTTTTAAGACCGGGAATACTTAGAAATTCAGCAACCGAAACTAATTCTGTCACATTTCCATAGTCGACTTTCGGATGCAAGCCATAGAGAAACATTATAGCGATTTCCACAGCCTCGTGACTTTTAAATGGCAACTCAGCTGAAAAATATGAACAATATAACCAGAATAAAGAGGCAGTATTATATGGCAATCTAAAAAAGACAATCTAGAGAAGAGGTCCACAGGATCTGAATTTAAAGCAAGCGTCAAGATAGGCATTACACTATAGACCAATATCATATAGTGTCAAACACACAGTACTAATGAGTAATAAGACCCTTATGACGCTCTTATAATAAGCTAAACTGATCTGAACAAATTCCATAAAGACTTGAATAAATATGTGGCCCTTAGAAGCCAGGGTAATCGCATTGCTGTTTATCTTTCCTTTTTTCTACACATTGTCGCCATCTTGGAAAATGTTTTTTTCATCTTATTTCTTATATTGCGTGTGTTTAAGAAATCAATTATGCATCGCAGAAATTGCACCTAAGTGTTTAACACAGAGATGCCCATATTGTCACATCGGAGAACCTGTTATACAAAACAATCGAGGGATTAATTTTTAGATAATCATCAGGCTATTTGGTATTTTCAATCGCTTTGTCCAGACAATTGGCATGTTTGCAGAATTAAAGACAAATTATTATTTAATATGATAATTGAGACCTATCAACAACTTCTTGGTGCAGACAATCACGTTTGTATTGGTATAATTTGGAGTAATTTGGTAATTACTAAAGTAAACCGATTAAGATTGTAAAAGATACTTTTTACAAACCATTTAGCCCGTGTATAGGAAGTACTAAGTAGGGGTGTTAACGAATATCTGATTATCCAGATATCCGAATAATGGTCAAGTATCCGGATTGTAAAAATATTAATATTTAATTAACGATATAACCCTTTTTGTTAAGCACGTTTTGCTCCTTATTTTGACGTTAATCTGAACACCAGACATCGTTGACAGTCTGTCATAAATCCGTTAATTGGTGGTTACTCAGCGGATGCCCGTGACAGTACACCCATCACCTTGGCGATAATAGCCTAGTTGGCTAATTGCCCACTTGCACCTACGTGTTTTGTTGTATGGTCCTTTTCGGCCGAAAATTGACACCAAATTGCTACTTGGCTTTAAATAACGAGTGCAACAGTATAAAAAACACATGTTCTGTACATTCAAATTAATTTTTTTTTTAGTTGTTGTAAATAAGTCAATACCAATCTTTGTATGTAATCAAACACAGTAAAAACACATATATTATTATTAAATGTATGTTATATTCTTTAATAAATCCCTATTTATTTGAAAATAAACGTTTGTATGTTATTTTTAATCGATATGATGAAATGCTTTGATACTATTGATAGAAATGCATAATGGTTAAAATGTGAAATTCAAGGCAAAATATTAAAAATTGTGCGAGATATGTACCAAAAAGTTAAGTCATGTGTAATCTCATTATCTTCATTTTCAGAGTACTTGAGCTTTGCTGTTGACTTACGTCATGGAGAAGTTATGTCCCCTTTGTTTTTTTTATTATCTTTGTAGAGGATCTTGAGTTGTTTTTGCAAAATAATATTGATTCAGGTGTGCAACTAGATGACATTGTTTTAATTTTATTGCTTTTTGCAGACAACATGGCCATTGTGGGTAAATCACCAGAAAAAATCCAGAACCATTTAGCCAATTTATATACTTATTGTAATACATGGGAACTGAAAGTTACTATTGCTAAGACAAAGATAATGGTTTTTCGAAAACGAGGCGGATTATTGCCACATGAAAAGTTTGCATACACTGGCCACGCTATAGAAGCTGTAAATGATGTTATATTATATTTAATTAAGGGCTAATTTAGTTTAATTGTGATTGTATTTGATTGTATGAGATATGTAATCCGATTGTGTGACTGTCCAACCGAATCATGCACGTGTGTAATGTATTTTCGTGGTAATCAGATCGTGTCAGGAAAATGTTTTTGCAAGTTTGCTGTTTGATGACCGTTTTACGGTAGACTTATGCGAACATGCATCGATTTATTCATTTAGTACGAAGTCGTCTGCGTTGTTTGAAATCCAGTTTTTGCAAACTTACATTTTGAAAATTGATGGAGAAGTGAGCCCCGGAAATTGACTGCTGTGCCGAAATCAGCTTTTCAAGTGTCGTTGTCACATACCTTGTATATATATTATAAGTAAAAAAAAAAACTAAAAAAAAATCAACTAACTTTTTTGTGGTAAGTTTGTAACAAATAGATAATTGAAAAAAAATAATTGACGAATGCCTGTGGTTGGACAAAGACAGAGATTTTCTTCATGAAATATATTGAGTAATACTTGGCTAATCAGGACTTCTACTGGTTTGTATGTTGTATCCGGTTGTATTAACCTCTATTCAATCCATTGTTATTGTGTCATTTGTATTTAAAGAAGGATTTGACATGTTGGTAATGTGGAGTCATATATTTTCACGGTTGTTGAAATGGTTGCACAATGGATACAATTCTTTCTTTTGATATTTCAATATCTTGAATTGTTTTAACTCATTACTAATATGTGCACTTAATAATGTTTGTCATGATTAATTTACAGCAGTCACATACGAGTGGGAAAAAGGAGAAAGAGTCTGAGAGGAATCCATTCAGTTCCACAAATTGGTAATTAAACTGTGTTGTGTACTATGCAATGTTCTTGTCATGCTATATATGTTTGTTGCTTTGTATGTTTGTTATTATTTGTATTGCAAAATAATGTTTAATGTTCAGGTGAAATTGTAAAGCCACTAGAACACGACATATTATAAATAGTATTATTAATTCTAGGATATATATTAATAATAATATTATAATAATTATTATTAATCATAAGTCTTTATATGTGTTTTTGTATATTTTACAGATTGGAGCCTTGCCGTTTGATGCTCTGAGTTATCTGAGAATCGAATATTCTAATTATATTGAAACGTAAAACTAGAACAGTCTTGTGCTATCTTCCTCCTGTGTGGTTAAGTAGCGAAATAACCGCAAAGTTATAATGGCGCCCAACGGAAAAAAACTCGCATGACTATCGAGGACATTAGTTTTTGTAACCGTGAGGGTAGTAAGTGTACTACAGTGAAGTTCAATACTGCTTGCCAAGTAGAGACATTAGCAGTTTACATCGAGATTCCACATCCAGCTGTATCGTCGCGTATAGTGGGCGATTTGAAGTGTGCCAGTCATTCGTAAGGCTCATCCGCAGCCTTTTGGACCGTGTTCGGCCCGTTGCATCAGTCCAGGACAATCCAGCTCATTAGACCAGGACCGCACAGCACATTAGACCAGGATCCCATTTACATTTATAAGTGCTGATTCGGACACTCAGTGCTATCAGTGACATTTTGGTTCTAGTGGCTATAACAAGGTTCTGGTTATTTCCTTTTAACAGAGTGTGAGAACCATTTTGGTAGAAATTTAACTGATATAACAGCTGATCACATTGGTGTCATGACATGTTTGAACATTACATTTTCCGAATTTAGGGGGGGGGGGGTGTAGGGTGAAATCGCTGTAATATCTGGAGAATAATTTCTTGTGTGATATTGTATGTGCGTAAGAAAATCACAGAATTTCACAAAATGCATGAAAATTAATTAATTGGTGTTGGTAACTTACGTTTCTTAATCTATTTAAAGTCTCCATTAATCTTATTCCTAGATTTCCTTCAGGTCATTTATTCATTGTGCAGCTATTTTAATCAGTAAACAAATAAAACATTGAAAAGTCAAGTACATGTATATACTGGAATGATGCAGGTTCATGTATCTTCTCTATGCATTTGGTCTTTATAGGTCAAGATAAACGGTCCATTGATTCAGTATAACTGTCCATTCATGACTTGTTGACCTCGACAGTCCTGCAAATGTTACACTAGAGTCTAGACATTGTAGTTTTGTAGAATTTCCATTCTTACATTGGGAAATTTGGGTTTGCAGAGTAAAAATATTTTAGTCTAGTTTTTCTAGTTATGCAATTAAATAGACCTTAAAAAGGTGTATTTATTCAAACTTCACTAACAGGAGCATACAATTTAAAAGTAACACTGGCATAACATGCTATTTTATTCAAATAATTGGTCCAGAACCGAGTTCAGGGAGAAATGAAGTATTCTTAGAATATTTCTGTTCTTGCTGACATAGAATTGAAATGTAATATATTAAATGTGATATTCAATTGTCCATTCAATTTAACCAATTAAAGTTTCATTGTATAAACATGTATTTCGTGATATTGCTTTTGAAATAATCTTTCGAAAGACATATTGGAAGGATTTCGGTTGATTACCGTATAACTGCAATAATTTTATAAGCGCACCCAGCGATAGGTACTACCGTACTTGTTCAAATAAAATTAGAATTTTATTTCGGTTGATTACCGTAAAACTGCAATAAGTTTATAAGCGCACCCAGTTCTTGGTATTACCGTAATTGTTCAAAAAGTTACTAATTTATTACTTTAATGATAGAGTGATAAATTTACATGTGATTAGTGCAACTACTTTACCGTACATATCCTTACAGGATTGTAGCCGGATTTAAATTTAATAAATAATACAGCAACACTTGAATTATAAAATAAAAGTGACTTGATATATTTAATTGAATTGTTATATACAATTGAATTTATTCAATTTTTAAGTGAAATGGTGATTTAAAATGTCATTTTGAATGATAGTTGATTGAAATTTAATTAAATTGTAATTGAAATCAATTTAACACATATTTATTGTCATGACTTCAGAAGCCAATAAATCAGATACAGCCTCTGGAGGCATATCTGAAAATGAGTATAAGCAGGTTTTTTTCCCCTTTTTGGGAAGGTAGCCCATGGCTTTGGATTTGGGAATTTTATCGGCATTTTCAAGAAATTGGGAAAATAAATTCAGTACCTTTCTTTGGTAGCACTTTAGTTCAACCATATATATTGATATAACTCTTAATAATAATTCAAATTAAAAGATCAAAATCATATGAATCATTATTATGTTCTTTGTAACATGTAATTGAAATAAAATTGTGATAAAATAATCATTAGACACTTCTTAAAAAAAAAAAAAAAAAAAAAA
>VMBQ01005926.1:0-48623 GCA_007657795.1 Dreissena rostriformis | reverse complement strand
GCCTGTACCTGAGAATTCAGATGAATTGAGATCCTTTTTAGCCTTCGCAGGATATTATCGACGCTTTGTCAAAGATTTTAGTAAAATATCAAGACCATTGAATGAACTTTTGCCTCCTACAGTTAACAAAAATAAACATAAAAATTCTAAAGAATGGAAATGGACTGAAGTTGAACAAGCTACATTTGAAAAATTAAAATAAATACTTTGTTCACCACCTGTTCTTGCCTATCCAAACTTTGAGAGTGCTGTTGAGTTACACACAGATGTTTCTAATAAAGCATTAGACGCTGTGTTATATCAGCAGCAAGGCGAACAAAAGCGTGTCATAGCTTACGCCAGTCGTGCTCTTACTAAGTCTGAGCGGAACTATAGCGCATTTAAACTGGAGTTTCTAGCTTTGAAGTGGTCTGTAACTGAGAAGTTCTCAGATAACTTAGCCATGAAAACATTTTCTGTTGTAACAGACAACAATCCACTTACTTACATCTTACCTTCAGCCAAGTTAGATGCAACAGGACAAAGATGGGTTGCAGCATTATGGCAATACAACTTCAGTATTACTTACAGACCAGGAACCAGTAATGCCGATGCAGACGGTATGAGTCGTTACCCATACGAGAAATGTAAAACACAAAATGTCATTAACATAGATGATGAAACAGTCAAAGCTATATGCAATAGCGACTCAGATACTGTGAGATCAATAATAGAAACACTGCCAGTGGCTAGTATGCATATTATTGATGCAACAGAAGAATTAGGTCATGGATTAGCACAGAAAGATTTCAGAGAAATCGACAGAAACAAAGATATGATCCCCTAATTGATAGGTGGAGAAAAGCTGTAATTGACCAGAAAATACCAACAAAGTTTAATTCTAAACAAGACCTTATTATGAGGAAGCAATTAAAACATTTTAAGATAAAGAGAGGCATTCTTTTTAGAAACATTCAGGAAGAAGATAGATTAATTGAACAGTTAGTCATACCTGACTGTTACAAAGAAGAAATATTAAACGGATTACACAACAGTGTAGGACATCCGGGAAAGGAGAGAACAACTAAATTAATGAAAGAGAGATTATATTGGCCAGGTGTAGTAGCAAATATAAAACAGTGGATTAATGGTTGCGAGCGGTGTTTGTGAAGAAACAACAATACTAATGAGAGAGCTCCATTAGTTAGCATTAACACAACTAATCCACTCGAGTTAGTGTGTTTTCATTATTTAACACTGGAACTAGCTAAAAGTGGCATTGCCACTATACTTGTCATAACAGACCATTACACAAAGTACGCTTTAGTAGTACCAACCAGAAACCAGACAGCCAAAACAACAGCTGAGGCGTTCTACAACAATTTCATAATACATTATGGGATACCGACACGCCTACATTCAGATCAAGGTACCAATTTCGAAAGTGAAATCATCAAAGAGCTATGTAAATTAAAAAATATAAAAAAGAGCCATACAACTCCATACCATCCCCAAGGCAATGCCGGCCCTGAACGATTTAATAGGACACTTTTAGATATGTTAGGAACATTAGAAAAAGAACAGAAAACAGATTGGAAACACTATATCAACTCATTAGTTTATGAGTATAATTGTATTCCTCATGACTCAACTGGATTTTCACCACATGAATTGATGTTTGATAGAAAACCAAAACTGCCCATTGATGCAGTGTTTGAGAAGTCAAGAAAGGAATTTGGCAATAAATCTGCATATGAATACATGGAGGATTTAAGATCTAAGATGAAAAGAACACAACAACTTGTAGAAAAATATGCAACAAAGGCAAAAGATAAACAAAAGAAACAATATGACAAAAAGGCTAGAGCTGTGATGATATCAGTGGGTGATCATGTTTTAGTGAGAAAAGTGGCATTTGATGGAAAGCATAAAATTGCTGATAGATTTGAAGAACAGGAGTACTTAGTGATTGATCAACCGCAAAAAGATATTCCAGTGTACGGAGTCAAAGAAATGGGTTCAGATAGAGAAAAAATTGTCCACAGAAACTTGTTGATTCTGATTAAAAGTCAGAATGAAGTTTTTGAAAGTTGAGGAACAGAACATATTGGTCTTGAGAAAAGTTCAAAGGTGTCAGAGTGAATTCTGATTAAGAAGAAACAGATGAGAAAATTGAATGTGACGTCACTGAAGAAGATAGTGAAGATGGATTGGATTTTGTAATTACTACAAAACAGACTGGGGACGCCTGGAATCCATGCATAGAAGTGAATGAAGCAGATGTAGATCTACACATTGAAGAGAGTCAAGAAGAAGAACATGAAGATAGTCTGAGAGACTTAGAAAAAATTATTTCTGCTGAGCGGACAGAAGAAACCATTGACGAACCTGAAGAAAGAACTGATGAAGCAAGTGAAGAAGCAGCTGATATGACTGTTCAAGGAGCTGAGATACTACATGGCAACAGTATAGAAGCAGCTGAAGAATCCATAGGACATGACACTGAACAAGACATTCAGCATACAGACACAGGTCAGGATGTCAGAATAGAAGAGGGTGCAGAGAGGACACGGAGAAGTCAGTCCGTTTCGACAGAAACAATTACAGAACCTCCAGTCCCAGTACCTAGAAGACCTACCAGAGAAAGACATCCACCGACATGACTAAGAGATTACCATCTTAATTGCATGGTTAATACTTGTCATGATTGTAAAATTAAAGCATTATCTGTATTGTTTGATGCTGGTATTTTAGATCAAATCGATTCTAACATAGCTAACCAGATAATTGTAGCTGTTATGACATGAATTTTATGTATTTTCATAAAAAAAAAAAGTACAATGTTTTAATAAGTGCTTTATCATTATTGTGCTTACTTTAGAGGAATATTATGCAAGTAAAATAATACTTTTGGAATTGTGCGGTCACAATTTCTGTTGTGGGGGAAGTTAGCAAAGTGAATAACTATATACTTTTTATGAAGTACAAAGTATACTACATAGCTGTGTGATGAAGTTTGATTGCACGTAAAACTTTCAGGAGTGTTACATATATGAATAGTACTATGTAGTTGTAAATAGATGGTAGTGTATATAGTTGATAACATTTTAGTGTAATATTGCATGGACAAACACAGACGTATACTTTATGACGGGACGTCATTTAGGAAAGCGGGGGAGTATGTACCCGGTTTTTGTTTAACCCTATTTTACTTATGTCAATTGTGTAACCTATTTTCTTGTGGTCAGTTCTCTTACTATTGGAAATGGTTTTGTCAGTCTTTGGAGGGAAACTGTTGGACAAAGACAGAGATTTTCTTCGTGAAATATATTGAGTAATACTTGGCTAATCAGGACTTCTACTGGTTAGTATGTTGCATTTGGTTGTATTGAACTGCATTCAATCCATTGTTACTGTTTCATTTGTATTAAAAAAAAAAGGATTTGACATGTTGGTAATGTTGAGTCATATATTTTCGCGGTTGNTACTGCTGGTACCTCATTTCAAGGTACATGTTACATGTGTAACCAGAAAGGTCATACCATAACGACTTGTCCTATGAAAAATGACAGTGAGTTCATTTGTTACAAATGTAACCAGAAAGGCCACAGGCAACTTAATTGCCCAAAGTTTTAAGTGCTCAGGTTGATGGGTCGGACTCGAGCAAGAAAGGATACAGACCCACAATTATTTGGAGACACAAATGAAGCAGAAATTTCAATAAATAATATTAGTACCATTGCTTTACTTGACACAGGCAGCTGTGTAAGTATTGTTTCAAAACAAATTTATAACACACATTTATCTTCAGTCACAATACAACCATTGACAAATATAATAAACATTGAATGTGCAGATGGAAGTAGTTTACCTTATGAAGAGTATATTGAAGTTGAAATTCAAATTAAAAATGGCTTACCTAAAGCTGAGAATAGAAATTGTCTTTTACTTGTTGTGCCTGACACCAAGTACTCTAAGAAAACGCCAGTTATTCTGGGAACTAATGTTTTGCAGGAAATTTTGTCAGATTGCCAGGATCAATATGGCGATCAATTTTTACAGAAAACAAAAATGTACACTCCATGGTACTTAAGTTTAAGAATAATGGTACTGCGAGAAAGAGAATTGAAAAGAAATCCAAGAATTGTTATTGTCAGAAGTGCTATACCGCACACAATACTTTTTAAACCAAATCAGTGTTTCAACATTAAGGGATATTTAGACAAACAAGTTAACCATCCAGATACAACAGCTATTGTACAGGAATCAACACTGAGTAATTTGCCATCATACATAGATGTCACACCAGCTGCTGCGCAATTAAAAAAAATGGCTATTCAGAAGTGAATGTTACTCTTTCAAATTTAACATCTAATACCGTCACTATATCTCCAAGAGCTGTTCTATGTGAACTTCAACCCGTCACTTTTGCTGAAGAGGTATTTGAAAATATTGAACAATCTCAAAGACAGAAAGTTTTTGATCATGAACAAAAGAAGAAATTAAAAGAATTATTAGAATTACATAAAGACATATTTTCTGTATCTTATACTGACATTGGCCAATGTTATTCTATAAAACATAGGATTGACTTAATCAATGAAACACCTTTCAAACAACGTCATAGGAGAATACCACCTGGTATGATAGAGGATGTTCGTCAACATATTGAACAACTCTTAGCGAGTGGTGTCATACGGCCTTCTAAATGTCCTTGGACTAGTAATGTTGTCCTAGTAAAGAAAAATACTGGTAAACTGAGATTATGTGTTGACTATAGGATGTTGAACCAAAGGACAGTGAAGGATTCATATGCACTACCTAGAACTGAAGAAATTTTTGACTGTTTAAATGGGGCAAAATATTTTTCAACTTTAGACGTAAAATCAGGATATCATCAAGTAGAAGTAGAAGAAGTACATAAAGAAAGAACAGGATTTACAGTAGGTTCTATATTTAGCGACACGTTTGAACAACATTTAGAACGACTAAATATGGTTTTAAACAGACTGAAATCTTGCAATTTGAATTGGCCCCGGAAAAGTGCTTCTTCTTTCAACCGAAAGTAACTTTTCTTCGACATGTTGTTAGTAGCAATGGGATCGAAACAGATCCAGCTAAAATTGAAAAAGTTAGACCTTGGCCTGTACCTGAGAATTCAGATGAATTGGGATCTTTTTTAGCCTTCTCAGGATATTATCGACGCTTTGTCAAAGATTTTAGTAAAATATCAAGACCATTGAATGAACTTTTGCCTCCTACAGTTAACAAAAATAAACATAAAAATTCTAAAGAATGGAAATGGACTGAAGTTGAACAAGCTACATTTGAAAAATTAAAATAAATACTTTGTTCACCACCTGTTCTTGCCTATCCAAACTTTGAGAGTGCTGTTGAGTTACACACAGATGTTTCTAATAAAGCATTAGACGCTGTGTTATATCAGCAGCAAGGCGAACAAAAGCGTGTCATAGCTTACGCCAGTCGTGCTCTTACTAAGTCTGAGCGGAACTATAGCGCATTTAAACTGGAGTTTCTAGCTTTGAAGTGGTCTGTAACTGAGAAGTTCTCAGATAACTTAGCCATGAAAACATTTTCTGTTGTAACAGACAACAATCCACTTACTTACATCTTACCTTCAGCCAAGTTAGATGCAACAGGACAAAGATGGGTTGCAGCATTATGGCAATACAACTTCAGTATTACTTACAGACCAGGAACCAGTAATGCCGATGCAGACGGTATGAGTCGTTACCCATACGAGAAATGTAAAACACAAAATGTCATTAACATAGATGATGAAACAGTCAAAGCTATATGCAATAGCGACTCAGATACTGTGAGATCAATAATAGAAACACTGCCAGTGGCTAGTATGCATATTATTGATGCAACAGAAGAATTAGGTCATGGATTAGCACAGAAAGATTTCAGAGAAATCGACAGAAACAAAGATATGATCCCCTAATTGATAGGTGGAGAAAAGCTGTAATTGACCAGAAAATACCAACAAAGTTTAATTCTAAACAAGACCTTATTATGAGGAAGCAATTAAAACATTTTAAGATAAAGAGAGGCATTCTTTTTAGAAACATTCAGGAAGAAGATAGATTAATTGAACAGTTAGTCATACCTGACTGTTACAAAGAAGAAATATTAAACGGATTACACAACAGTGTAGGACATCCGGGAAAGGAGAGAACAACTAAATTAATGAAAGAGAGATTATATTGGCCAGGTGTAGTAGCAAATATAAAACAGTGGATTAATGGTTGCGAGCGGTGTTTGTGAAGAAACAACAATACTAATGAGAGAGCTCCATTAGTTAGCATTAACACAACTAATCCACTCGAGTTAGTGTGTTTTCATTATTTAACACTGGAACTAGCTAAAAGTGGCATTGCCACTATACTTGTCATAACAGACCATTACACAAAGTACGCTTTAGTAGTACCAACCAGAAACCAGACAGCCAAAACAACAGCTGAGGCGTTCTACAACAATTTCATAATACATTATGGGATACCGACACGCCTACATTCAGATCAAGGTACCAATTTCGAAAGTGAAATCATCAAAGAGCTATGTAAATTAAAAAATATAAAAAAGAGCCATACAACTCCATACCATCCCCAAGGCAATGCCGGCCCTGAACGATTTAATAGGACACTTTTAGATATGTTAGGAACATTAGAAAAAGAACAGAAAACAGATTGGAAACACTATATCAACTCATTAGTTTATGAGTATAATTGTATTCCTCATGACTCAACTGGATTTTCACCACATGAATTGATGTTTGATAGAAAACCAAAACTGCCCATTGATGCAGTGTTTGAGAAGTCAAGAAAGGAATTTGGCAATAAATCTGCATATGAATACATGGAGGATTTAAGATCTAAGATGAAAAGAACACAACAACTTGTAGAAAAATATGCAACAAAGGCAAAAGATAAACAAAAGAAACAATATGACAAAAAGGCTAGAGCTGTGATGATATCAGTGGGTGATCATGTTTTAGTGAGAAAAGTGGCATTTGATGGAAAGCATAAAATTGCTGATAGATTTGAAGAACAGGAGTACTTAGTGATTGATCAACCGCAAAAAGATATTCCAGTGTACGGAGTCAAAGAAATGGGTTCAGATAGAGAAAAAATTGTCCACAGAAACTTGTTGATTCTGATTAAAAGTCAGAATGAAGTTTTTGAAAGTTGAGGAACAGAACATATTGGTCTTGAGAAAAGTTCAAAGGTGTCAGAGTGAATTCTGATTAAGAAGAAACAGATGAGAAAATTGAATGTGACGTCACTGAAGAAGATAGTGAAGATGGATTGGATTTTGTAATTACTACAAAACAGACTGGGGACGCCTGGAATCCATGCATAGAAGTGAATGAAGCAGATGTAGATCTACACATTGAAGAGAGTCAAGAAGAAGAACATGAAGATAGTCTGAGAGACTTAGAAAAAATTATTTCTGCTGAGCGGACAGAAGAAACCATTGACGAACCTGAAGAAAGAACTGATGAAGCAAGTGAAGAAGCAGCTGATATGACTGTTCAAGGAGCTGAGATACTACATGGCAACAGTATAGAAGCAGCTGAAGAATCCATAGGACATGACACTGAACAAGACATTCAGCATACAGACACAGGTCAGGATGTCAGAATAGAAGAGGGTGCAGAGAGGACACGGAGAAGTCAGTCCGTTTCGACAGAAACAATTACAGAACCTCCAGTCCCAGTACCTAGAAGACCTACCAGAGAAAGACATCCACCGACATGACTAAGAGATTACCATCTTAATTGCATGGTTAATACTTGTCATGATTGTAAAATTAAAGCATTATCTGTATTGTTTGATGCTGGTATTTTAGATCAAATCGATTCTAACATAGCTAACCAGATAATTGTAGCTGTTATGACATGAATTTTATGTATTTTCATAAAAAAAAAANTGGAAGAATGTTTGCAAGGACTCAATATGCGAATATGTGTCGTTTGCCTTGATGATTTGATCATTTTTAGCGACACGTTTGAACAACATTTAGAACGACTAAATATGGTTTTAAACAGACTGAAATCTTGCAATTTGAAATTGGCTCCGGAAAAATGCTTCTTCTTTCAACCGAAAGTAACTTTTCTTGGACATGTTGTTAGTAGCAATGGGATCGAAACAGATCCAGCTAAAATTGAAAAAGTTAGAAATTGGCCTGTACCTGAGAATTCAGATGAATTGAGATCATTTTTAGCCTTCGCAGGATATTATCGACGCTTTGTCAAAGATTTTAGTAAAATATCAAGACCATTGAATGAACTTTTGCCTCCTACAGTTAACAAAAATAAACATAAAAATTCTAAAGAATGGAAATGGACTGAAGTTGAACAAGCTACATTTGAAAAATTAAAAGAAATACTTTGCTCACCACCTGTTCTTGCCTATCCAGACTTTGAGAGTGCTTTTGAATTACACACAGATGCTTCTAATAAAGCATTAGGCGCTGTGTTATATCAGCAGCAAGGCGACCAAAAGCGAGTCATAGCTTACGCCAGTCGTGCTCTTACTTAGTCTAAAAGGAACTATAGCGCATTCAAACTAGAGTTTCTAGCTTTGAAGTAGTCTGTAACTGAGAAGTTCTCAGATTATTTAGCCATGAAAACATTTTCTGTTGTAACAGACAACAATCCACTAATTTATACCTTAACTTCAGCTAAGTTAGATGCAACAGGACAAAGATGTGTTGCAGCATTAGGGAAATACAACTTCAGTATTACTTACAGACCAGGAACCAGTAATGCAGATGCAGACGGTATGAGTCGTTACCCATACGAGAAATGTGAAACACAAAATGTCATTAACATAGATGATGAAACAGTCAAAGCTATATGCAATAGCGACTCAGATACTGTGAGATCAATAATAGAAACACTGCCAGTGGCTAGTATGCATATTATTGAGACAACGGAAGAATTAGGTCATGGATTAGAACAGAAAGAGTTCAGAGAAATTCGACAGAAACAAAGATATGATCCCCTAATTGATAGGTGGAGAAAAGCTGTAATTGACCAGAAAATACCAACAAAGTTTAATTCGAAACAAGACCTTATTATGAAGAAGCAATTAAAACATTTTAAGATTAAGAGAGGCATTCTTTTTTGAAACATTCAGGAAGAAGATAGATTAATTGAACAGTTAGTCATACCTGACTGTTACAAAGAAGAAATATTAAAAGGATTACACAACAGTGTAGGTCATCCGGGAAAGGAGAGAACAACTAAATTAATGAAAGAGAGATTCTTTTGGCCAGGTGTAGTAGCCGATATAGAACAGTGGATTAATGGTTGCGAACGGTGTTTGAGAAGAAAGAACAATACTAATGAGAGAGCTCCATTAGTTAGCATTAACACAACCTATCCACTCGAGTTGGTGTGTTTTGATTATTTAACACTGGAACCAGCTAAAGGTGGCATTGACACTATACTTGTCATAACAGACCATTACACAAAGTACGCTTTAGCAGTACCAACCAGAAACCAGACAGCCAAAACAACAGCTGAGGCATTCTACAACAATTTCATAATACATTATGGGATACCGACACGCCTACATTCAGATCAAGGTGCTAATTTCGAAAGTGAAATCATCAAAGAGCTATGTAATTTAACAAATATAAAAAAGAGCCATACAACTCCATACCATCCCCAAGGCAATGCCGGTCCTGAACGATTTAATAGGACACTTTTAGATATATTTAGGAACATTAAAAAAAGAACAGAAAACAGATTGGAAACACTATATCAACTCATAAGTTTATGCATATAATTGCATTCCCCATGACTCAACTGGATTTTCACCACATGAATTGATGTTTGGTAGAAAACCAAAACTGCCCATTGATGCAGTGTTTGAGAAGTCAAGAGAGGAATTTGGCAACAAATCTACATATGAATACATGGAGGATTTAAGATCTAGGATGAAAACAACACAACAAATTGTAGAAAAATATGCAACAAAGGCAAAAGATAAACAAAAGAAACAATATGACAAAAAGGCTAGAGCTGTGATGATATCAGTGGGTGATCATGTTTTAGTAAGAAAGGTGGCATTTGATGGGAAGCATAAACTTGCTGATAGATTTGAAGAACAAGAATACTTAGTGATTGATCAACCCCAAAAAGATATTCCAGTGTACAGAGTCAAAGAAATGGGTTCAGGTAGAGAAAAAGTTCTCCACAGAAACTGATTTTGATTAAAAGTCCAAATGAAGTTTTTGATAGTGGAGGAACAGAAGATATTGGACTTGAGAAAAGTTCAAAGGTGTCAGAAGTGAAATCTGATAAAGAAGAAACAGATGAGAAAGTTGTATGTGACGTCACTGAAGAAGATGATGAAGATGGATTGGATTTTGTAGCTACTACAAAACAGACTGGGGACGCCTGGAATCCATGCATAGAAGTGAATGAAGCAGATGTAGATCTACACATTGAAGAGAGTCAAGACGAAGAACATGAAGATAGTCTGATAGACTTAGAAGGAATTGTTTCTGCTGAGCAGACGGAAGAAACCATTGACAAACCTGAAGAAAGAACAACTGATGAAGCAGGTGAAGAAGCAGCTGATATGACTGGTCAAGGAACTGAGATACTCCATGGCAACAGTATAGAAGCAGCTGAAGAACCCATAGGACATGACACTGAACAAGACATTCAGCATACAGACACAGGTCAGGATGTCAGAATAGAAGATGGTGCAGAGAGGACACGGAGAAGTCAGTCTGTTTCGACAGAAACAACTAGAGAACCTCCCGTCCCAGTACCTAGAAGACCTACCAGAGAAAGACATCCACCGACTCGACTAAGAGATTACCATCTTAATTGCATGGTTAATACTTCTCATGATTGTAAAATTAAAGCATTATCTGTATTGTTTGATGCTGGTATTTTAGATCAAATCGATTCTAACATTTCTCCCCAGATAATTGGAGCTGTTATGAAATGAATTGTATGTATTGTCATAGATAAAAAATAAAATGTACAATGTTTTAATTAGTGTTGTATCATTGTTTTTTTACTTTAGAGGAATATTATGTAAGTAAAGTAGTACTTTTGGAATTGTGCGGTCACAATTTCTGTTGTGGGGAAAGTTAGCAAAGTGAATAACTAATATACTTTGTATGAAGTACAAAGTATACTACATAGCTGTGTGATGAAGTTTGATTGCATGTAAACCTTTCAGTAGTGTTACAGATATGAATAGTACTATGAAGTTGTAAATAGATGGTAGTGTATATAGTCGATACCATTTTAGTGTAATATTGCATGGACGAACACAGACGTATACTTTATGACGGGACGTCATTTAGGAAAGCGGGGGAGTATGTACCCGAGTGGTTTTTAACCCTATTTTACTTATGGGTAACCTATTTCTTGTGGTCAGTTCTCTTACTATTGGGAATGGTTTTGTCAGTCTTTGGAGGGAAACTTTTGGACAAAGACAGAGGTTTTCTTCGTGTAATATTTTGAGTAGTACTTCGTTAATCAGGACTTCTACTGGTTAGTATATTGTATTTGGTTGTATTGAACTGCGTTCAATCCATTGTTACTGTTTCATTTGTATTTAAAAAAGGATTTGACATGTTGGAAATGTTGAGTCATATATTTTCGCGGTTGTTGAAATGGTTGCACAATTGATACAATTCTTTCTTTTGATATTTTAATATCTTGAATTGTTTTAACTCATTACTAATAAATGCACTTAATAATGTTTGTGCATGATTAACTTGCAGCAGTCACAGAAAGCGTGGGAAGAAGGAGCAAGCGAGTGAAATCCATTCAGTTCCACAAATTGGTAATTAAACTGTGTGTTGTGTACTATGCAATGTTCTTGTCATGTGATATATGTTTGTTGCTTTGTATGTTTGTTATTATTTGTATTGCAAAATAATGTTTAAGGTTCAGTTGAAATTGTAAAGCCACTAGAACACGACATATTATAAATAAAATTATTAATTCTAGGTTATATATTAATAATAATATTAAAATAATTATTATTTATCATAAGTCTTAATATGTGTTTTTGTATATTTTACAGATTGGAGCCTTGCCGTTGGATGCTCTTGAGTTATCTGTGAATTGAATATTATAAGTATATTGAAACAAGAAACTAGAAAGTCTTGTGTTCGTATCTTCATATCTTCCTCCTGTGTGGTTAAGTAATGAATTAACCGCAAAGTTATACTCAGGCTAAACGAAACAACACTTTATGCACAAGCATTATGCATTTATGCATTAACCCTTTGAGTGCTGGAACCGGATTTTGAAGGTTTTTGCAAACAGTTTGGATCCAGATGAGACGCCACAGAACGTGGCATCTCATAAGGATCCAAACTGTTTGCTATTCTGATAGTATTCTTTGGAAAAAAATCGAAGAAAATGCTAATTTTAGAAATTTAGCAGACAACATTTTAGCAGACGACAAATTTCCCAGCATGCAAAGGGTTAAGCCTGGTTTTCCAAGAGTGTGGCTGAAATGTATTGTTTTACTTTCAGTTCATTCAGACCACCATGTACTCATAAGGAGGCGGTCAAGTGTGGAAGCAGTGGCCTCTCATCAGTTGTGTTATTTAGATATGACAGAAGAGTAGCCTGTGCACTATCACTGTACACTGCAGAGGGACTTCAGAAAGAATTTTGTTTAAATATAATAATATATATTACTATTACATAGAAAATCTACATATAACTGTTTTGTTTAAAAAGCATTTCTGTATTTATATAACACCCATACTATCCTTTGATGTTGTAGTTTTTTTTCCCCAGTTAAATTCTAGCTTATTTGTTAAATCTTAGTTGTATTTATGCAAGTTTAAAATATGATATGCCGTAAGTGGCGTTCCTGTTGATGCTTTTTGTTACAAGTGTTCTTGTTATTTTTCGTGACAATTTCTCTATTTACATTTTTAAAACTAGTGTTAATGTTATTTTTTGTTACACATTTTCTATTTACACTTAAAATGCCTTTCAGTCATCTTTTTGAAGATTTTTGAAAACGGCAAAACTGTTGTGACATTTTGGCNATTTTTTGTAACACATTTTCTATTTACACTTAAAATGCCTTTCAGTCATCTTTTTGACCAAAAGTTGTGTCTTTCTTATCAAGTCCTCATTTTTGATATCTCATTCGGGTCTTAATAAGTACATGTACCATGTATTGTTAAACATGTGTGGAAAAAGCTACAAGATGGAAATACTGTAGATTGTTTTTAGCTGATATCATATTTATTAAATACCAGAAGACAATTTAATATGAAAACACATGAATATGCCTTAAAACGTACATACCTTGATAAGAAAACGGCAAAACTGTTGTGACATCTTTGGCTCAATCCATTCTGCATTGTTGCTATCTACCTCAAAGCTTAATTACTTGATGGCCATGACTTTACCTTTTTTGTGCAATAGTTTGACATTTACTGCTTTGCCAGAATATTATTTAGTGTTTTCTAGAAAATTATGAGATGCATCAGTGTTAACATTTCTTATTTCTTTCAATTGTCCACAAATACAAGTTGTATATCACTGTCACAGTAACTATCAACATCGGTGTGTAAGATGTTACCATTAAGAAACTAAAACATGGACTATCTGGTCTTCCAAACAATACAGAAACCTCATATTGATCTATTTTGATCATTAAAATTCATATTGTGTTCACAATTGCATGTCTGGAATAAATGACTGCACTGTATGCGTTCTTGGCACTTCGAAGTTATAATTGTTTCATTAACCCATTTATGCCTAGCTGCCTAGCGTCTAGAAAAAAGGCCTTGGCAAACAGCGTAGACCCAGATGAGACGCCGCATAATGCGGCATCTCATCAGGGTCTACGCTGTTTGCTTAAAGGAATTTCTGTAAGAAATATTCTCAAAATAGAAATAAATATACCAGACATCCCTAATTTTGGAAATGAATTGATCCAATTTAGAAGGATGGGAGAGTCCACTCGGCATAAATGTGTTCACTTTCTGTCCAATTTTAAGTGCCTATTGCAATTGTTTTGATACCTTAAAAACTATGTAGGCTTGATAATTTTGCCAACTTTGCTATGTATTGTTTTAAGGTAAACATGTTTCGTTTTTTAATCCGATTTTTTTTTCTGGATCTTGCTCCATATGTTGAAGGCAACGCCGCGATTCTTTTATCCTGGTCATTTATGTTCTATGGATAGGTTTTTCTGAGATATTTTTAAACGGTGCTTGTGTTTCTGCTGTTAAATGTAACTTTCTTTTGCACTTAACATTATTGTATTATAGCAAAAATAGATTTTACAGTTTAATAAATACATTATACCCATATTGTTTTTATCTTATTTGATAATTTGCTGTAAAATCCTTACCCAAACAGGACAAAACAAGCATGGGTTGGAGTACCTTGAATGCATCAATCATTGTTCTTCGACTGCCCACCTTAATTCTTTCAACTCTTTCTTTATTCTGGTCAATGAATATTAACTGGAAAGGAACAAAACATTCCATTACATCAGCATTCTCTGACATATGACACTATTTTATTAGTATATACAAAATGAAGACTACATTTGTTTTGATGTTGATAATGGTCATCAAATCAAAACATTCACTCAGTTATCCTTCAATATTTGAACATGACGACATGAGGTCAAGTTCAAGTTGACCTTAACGTTCAATCGACGGCGCAGTGATGTTAAGGGTATGGCTTGCCACTGAGAGGTGCTGGGTTCGATCCTCAGGCGGGGTGTGTTCTGATAATCTTTCCAAATACGCCAAGAACTGGTTCTTCCAGGAAACAGACTCTGTAAGACTATAGCTTTCGATACAATCGAGACAAAACAAATAAATTCAAACTAAGATACATTTTAGGGGTGTCCGTTTCTCAATTTATCAAATGTATTGTTATTCAAGGGCGTTTTCATTATCCTAACCTAGTTAACATAAACTACTTTTAAAGGAGTTAGTGCAAGGACACCTGAACGTGATCTGTTATGCGATGTCATCAGATCCAGCCCGTAGACGGTATTGATGAGCCCGCACAGGCTAATCTAGGATGATTCTTTCCACCTACACTTGATTTTCGCTAAGAAAGACTAAACGATATAAAAGCGGAAAGTTTCGTCTCTGATTAGCCTGTGTGGACTGCATAGACGAAAATTTACGCACATGCATTAAGGCCATTTTTTCCAAAGCGAGGCTCTCTCATGCTGGGATGTCATCAGAGCCAGTCAGCAGATGGTTTCGATGCGTCAGATGATTTTCATGAGATTGCTTTAATTAACCCATTTATGCCTAGTGGACTCTCCCATCCTTCTAAATTGGATCAATTTATTTCCAAATTTAGGGATGTCTATTTATTTCTATATTTAGAATATTTCTTACAGAAATTCCTTTAAGCAAACAGCGCAGACCCTGATGAGACGCCGCATCATGCGGAGTCTCATCTGGGTCTACGCTTTTTGCCAAGGCCTTTTTTCTAGACGCTAGGCATAAATGGGTTAATATGAACGCTGACAGTATATGTCATAGACAATTTGAAGACCCTGTCCTCGGAAAAGAATTCAATGTATGCTGAAATAAGATTTTTTCTTTTGACATAAAACGACTTTATTTAAGTGAAAACTATTTCGTTTGTAAGAAATATATTTATTTATGGTTATGTTCGAAAGCTCTGGTAATATGTACGCTTGTGTACTTACTCGCCTCACTTCATATGAATCACACACGCGTGAATCGCAACTATGCACCAAATCATCACTATTACACTGATTTCAAATCAGTTCTTGTATATGGTCCGGTAAGATGTTCATGAATAAGAATTGTGCATTTGTATTTGTAAGTTTATGACGTCCTTCCGCGCCTGAGGCTCCATTATGTGTGGACCCAGGGTATGTCTCAGCACTCCAACTTAATTAACTTACTAGACTCCCGAAAAGTTGGACGAAATTTGAATTCAATCTTCTATTTCAAGCTATTTCGTTGTTACCGAAAGATATCCATTACTGTTAGCAGCAACACAATGTCATCCCCGAATACGGTTTTGTCCAAACGTTCCAGCCAACGCAAATCTTGGATCAGAACTTAAGAACGGGCAGTGCAGTACAAACGGTTTATGAGCGTGAACATGGATCTCACTTCGTCCGGAATCTTCTCAAAACATGCAAGTTAAATAAAAATTCACATTGAAAACGATATACTTTACTACGTATACTTATTTTAAATTCATTTAAATTGTATAACGGTTTGGTTGCGATAAATATAAGGGAAACAAGTAACCTCCGGGACGGGCCATTTTCGGCCCTTTAACCTTTCTTTCAGATCATTTGCTATAAATTAAAAAAAAAAATAATTTAGTACTTGTGACTATCGAACTAGAAACACAGCATTTAAAGCCCCATTACTACTCAAAAACAACGAAAATTTCGTACGATATTTCGTTAAATAAAGTTAAACAATTAAAAATCAGTGTTCCTTATGGCAACTGCCGAAATGTCAATGCCGGATGTTGTCTGGTAACATAGATGTTTGTAGATACAAAATGCTCGTTTAAAAAAAAAATGCATATTTATTTCCATGTTAATTTCCCGCAACGATATCTATTCATACGACACATGAACACATTTAGTATGGTACCACATAAGTGTTTGTGTGTCGTATGAATTGCGGGAAATTAAAATGGAATTCATTGTGTCACAAATAAATAAAAACAAGCATTTTGTATCTTCAAGAATCTATGTTACCAGAGCACATCTAACGTTGAAATTTTGGATATTGCTATGAGGAACACTGATTATTTATATGTTAACTTTATTTTACGAAATATATTACGAAATTGTCGTTGATTTTTTTAGCATTATAGAGGCTTTAAACATGCATTCTTAATATCCGATCGTATATGTATTCCCTTTAAAACTACACATCTTTTGTTATAATCAATTTACTAATGAATATACATCTCATTTGAGATGCGTGTAAGATCATGTGTACCGTTACGTATTCAAAACACGGTATAACCATTGTATACGTACACCTTGTTTAATCTGCAACGGGGAAAAGGTAAACGAGCGTTCGCTTAGTTATACGATACACGGGCATTCAATTCTTTGGAATTTAATTCCAAAGAAGGAAGTACATTATATTGTTATATTAGTGTGTCTTCCATGAATACAGGATATAAGGTTACTCCATAGGGATAAACCTTATAAATACTAGACACTTATATCTAAATTATTCATGAGACAACAGGATTTTTGGTCGTTTTGAGTTTAGCCATCACAAACAGTTACAGCGACAACAATTTCGTTATTGGATTCCGGTTTATGGTATTACGAACGTGTGTTTTTGTTTTTAAAAAAACGGGCATACCAGTTGCGCTCAATATACACGTGGAAGTGTGAACGGGCATTTCATGTCAACCGACATTAGGACACTGAGTCGCTTTCTGGGAAAACTGGGCTTAATGCATATGCGTTAAGTGTCGTCCCAGATTAAGCATGTGCAGTCCGCGCAGGCTAATCAGGGACAAAACTTTCCGCAAAGACTGGATTTTCGTTTTAAAAAGAAACTTCCTTTAAATTAAAATTTCCATGAAAGAGGAAAGTTTCGTCCCGGATTAGCCTGTGCACGTACATTAAGCCCCATTTTCCCAGAACGCGGCTCACGCTAATGGCTAGGCTCGGGAAGCAGAACTATCAGGAGATAGTGAGCAAGTGCCAGAGGGAAGGCCGCTTGTTTGAGGATCCAGANAGACGGTATTAATGAGCCTCGCTCTAAGTAAAGTCCGCACAGGCTAATCTAGGATGATTCTTTCCACCTACACTTGATTTTCGCTAAGAAAGACCAGAAAGTTTCGTCTCTGATAAGCCTGTGTGGACTGCATAGACAAAAATTTACGCACATGCATTAAGGCCATTTTTTTCCAAAGCGAGGATCTCTCATGCTGGGATGTCATCAGATCCAGTCAGCAGATGGTTTCGATGCGTCAGATGATTTTCATAAGATTGCTTTAATTAACCCATTTATGCCTAGTGGACTCTCCCATCCTTCTAAATTGGATCAATTTATTTCCAAATTTAGGGATGTCTATTTATTTCTATATTTAGAATATTTCTTACAGAAATTCCTTTAAGCAAACAGCGCAGACCCTGATGAGACGCCGCATCATGCGGAGTCTCATCTGGGTCTACGCTTTTTGCCAAGGCCTTTTTTCTAGACGCTAGGCATAAATGGGTTAATATGAACGCTGACAGTATATGTCATAGACAATTTGAAGACCCTGTCCTCGGAAAAGAATTCAATGTATGCTGAAATAAGATTTTTTCTTTTGACATAAAACGACTTTATTTAAGTGAAAACTATTTCGTTTGTAAGAAATATATTTATTTATGGTTATGTTCGAAAGCTCTGGTAATATGTACGCTTGTGTACTTACTCGCCTCACTTCATATGAATCACACACGCGTGAATCGCAACTATGCACCAAATCATCACTATTACACTGATTTCAAATCAGTTCTTGTATATGGTCCGGTAAGATGTTCATGAATAAGAATTGTGCATTTGTATTTGTAAGTTTATGACGTCCTTCCGCGCCTGAGGCTCCATTATGTGTGGACCCAGGGTATGTCTCAGCACTCCAACTTAATTAACTTACTAGACTCCCGAAAAGTTGGACGAAATTTGAATTCAATCTTCTATTTCAAGCTATTTCGTTGTTACCGAAAGATATCCATTACTGTTAGCAGCAACACAATGTCATCCCCGAATACGGTTTTGTCCAAACGTTCCAGCCAACGCAAATCTTGGATCAGAACTTAAGAACGGGCAGTGCAGTACAAACGGTTTATGAGCGTGAACATGGATCTCACTTCGTCCGGAATCTTCTCAAAACATGCAAGTTAAATAAAAATTCACATTGAAAACGATATACTTTACTACGTATACTTATTTTAAATTCATTTAAATTGTATAACGGTTTGGTTGCGATAAATATAAGGGAAACAAGTAACCTCCGGGACGGGCCATTTTCGGCCCTTTAACCTTTCTTTCAGATCATTTGCTATAAATTAAAAAAAAAAATAATTTAGTACTTGTGACTATCGAACTAGAAACACAGCATTTAAAGCCCCATTACTACTCAAAAACAACGAAAATTTCGTACGATATTTCGTTAAATAAAGTTAAACAATTAAAAATCAGTGTTCCTTATGGCAACTGCCGAAATGTCAATGCCGGATGTTGTCTGGTAACATAGATGTTTGTAGATACAAAATGCTCGTTTAAAAAAAAAATGCATATTTATTTCCATGTTAATTTCCCGCAACGATATCTATTCATACGACACATGAACACATTTAGTATGGTACCACATAAGTGTTTGTGTGTCGTATGAATTGCGGGAAATTAAAATGGAATTCATTGTGTCACAAATAAATAAAAACAAGCATTTTGTATCTTCAAGAATCTATGTTACCAGAGCACATCTAACGTTGAAATTTTGGATATTGCTATGAGGAACACTGATTATTTATATGTTAACTTTATTTTACGAAATATATTACGAAATTGTCGTTGATTTTTTTAGCATTATAGAGGCTTTAAACATGCATTCTTAATATCCGATCGTATATGTATTCCCTTTAAAACTACACATCTTTTGTTATAATCAATTTACTAATGAATATACATCTCATTTGAGATGCGTGTAAGATCATGTGTACCGTTACGTATTCAAAACACGGTATAACCATTGTATACGTACACCTTGTTTAATCTGCAACGGGGAAAAGGTAAACGAGCGTTCGCTTAGTTATACGATACACGGGCATTCAATTCTTTGGAATTTAATTCCAAAGAAGGAAGTACATTATATTGTTATATTAGTGTGTCTTCCATGAATACAGGATATAAGGTTACTCCATAGGGATAAACCTTATAAATACTAGACACTTATATCTAAATTATTCATGAGACAACAGGATTTTTGGTCGTTTTGAGTTTAGCCATCACAAACAGTTACAGCGACAACAATTTCGTTATTGGATTCCGGTTTATGGTATTACGAACGTGTGTTTTTGTTTTTAAAAAAACGGGCATACCAGTTGCGCTCAATATACACGTGGAAGTGTGAACGGGCATTTCATGTCAACCGACATTAGGACACTGAGTCGCTTTCTGGGAAAACTGGGCTTAATGCATATGCGTTAAGTGTCGTCCCAGATTAAGCATGTGCAGTCCGCACAGGCTAATCAGGGACAAAACTTTCCGCAAAGACTGGATTTTCGTTTTAAAAAGAAACTTCCTTTAAATTAAAATTTCCATGAAAGAGGAAAGTTTCGTCCCGGATTAGCCTGTGCACGTACATTAAGCCCCATTTTCCCAGAACGCGGCTCACGCTAATGGCTAGGCTCGGGAAGCAGAACTATCAGGAGATAGTGAGCAAGTGCCAGAGGGAAGGCCGCTTGTTTGAGGATCCAGAATTCACTGTCGATGATTATAAGATCTTCATACAATGTTCCCCAAACGAGGCTTGCAAATGGAAACGTCCTAAGGTAAATACTGCTATGATATGTATATGTGGCGTGTTCTGAGAAAACTGGGCAAAATGCTTGTGCGTAAAGTGTTACCCCAGATTAGCCTGTGCAGTTCGCACAGGCTAATCCGTAACGACACTTTCCTCCTCAACTGGATTTTCGCTAAGAAGAGACATCATTTAAACGAAAAATTCAATAAAAGCGGAAATTGTCATCCCTGATTAGCCTGTGCGGACTGCACAGGCTTATCTGGGATGACAATTTACGCACAAGCATTATGCCCAGTGATCTCAGAACACGACACATAGTCCCATGTTACAAACATACTAATATAACTGGCAATTTGACTAATACTTTGATGAAAAGGATCAACGTGCTAGTTTAGTGGGAAAATGAAATAGTTTATACGTGCACATTTCGGATTTTTTTCTCCTTAATAAATCGATTAAAATGATAAGCAGTCAAGAGGTATTAAATTCACGAAAAAGGTAAACACAATGTGTATTAAATATATTTTATTCACATACATGTAAACACAATTTTTATAATGTGGCGCTAATACAGTTACTGCAGCAAAACACACACACAAACACAACAAAAAACGTAACTAATGCAAGTTCGGTTTGTCTTCTTTCGTTGTGTATTGGTTTAACATATATTATACGTGTATTATAATATTCGATAGTTTTTACATTCCGTTACATACACAACATTCAAAGAACTTATCCAAACAGTGTCATCCTATACAATAATTAAAATCTCGAAAAGAGATATATACGTTTATTAAACTTTAGTCTACATTGCTCTATCGATTTCAACATCATCATGTGTGAATGGCGCGAGATAATCTTTATGTGTTGAGTTGATGGAAAACTCAAAGAAACTAACATACACAGCAAAGATCAAATACCGTTAGTGACATTCTTGGTACCGTTAGTGGCATTATTGATACCGTTAGTGACATTCTTGGTACCGTTAGTAGCATTCTTGGTACTGTTAGTGGCATTCTTGGTACCGTTAGTGGCATTCTTGGTACCGTTATTGACATTCTTGGTACCGAAAGTGGCATTCTTGGTACTGTTAGTGACATTCTTGGTACTGTTAGTGGCATTATTGATACCGTTAGTGGCATTCTTGGTTCCGTTAGTGGCATTCTTGGTACCGTTAGTGGCATTCTTGGTACCGATCGTGGCATCATTGATACCATTAGTGGCATTATTGGTACCGTTAGTGGCATTCTTGTAACCGTTAGTGGCATCATTGGTACCGTTAGTGGCATCAGTGATACCGTTAGTGGCATTTTTGGTACTGTTAGTGGCATCATTGATACCGTTAGTGGCATCAGTGATACCGTTAGTGGCATTATTGGTACCGTTAGTGGCATTTTTGGCACCGTAAGTAGCATCATTGATACCGTAAGTGGCATCAGTGATACCGTTAGTGGCATTCTTGATACTGTTAGTGACATTATTGGTACTGTTAGTGGCATTAATGATACCGTTAGTGGCATCAGTGATACTAGTGGCATCAGTGATACCGTTAGTGGCATTCTTGGTACCGTTAGTGGCATCATTTATACCATTAGTGGCATTTTGGTACCGTTAGTGGCACATTGATACCATTAGTGGCATCATTGATACCGTAAGCGGCATTCTTGGTACCGTTAGTGGCTTTATTGATACCATTAGTGGCATTATTGGTACCGTTAGTGGCATTCTTGGTCCCGTTCGTGGCATCATTGATACCGTTAGTGGGATCAGTGATACCGTAATTGGCATTATTGGTACCGTTAGTGGCATTCTTGGTACCGTTAGTGGCATCATTTATACCGTTAGTGGCATCAGTGATACCGTTAGTGGCATTATTGGTACCGTAAGTGGCATTCTTGGTACTGTTAGTGGCATCATTGATACCGATAGTGGCATCAGTGATACCGTTAGTGGCATTCTTGATACTGTTAGTGACATTCTTGGTACTGTTAGTGGCATTATTGATAACGTTAGTGGCATTCTTGGTACCGTTAGTGGTATTCTTGGTACCGTTAGTGGCATTCCTGGTACCATTAGTGGCATTCTTGGTACCGTTAGTGGCATTCCTGGTACCGTTCGTGGCATTTTTGGTATCGTCAGTGGCATTCTTGGTACCGTTAGTGGCATTCTTGGTACCGTTAGTGGCATTCTTGGTACCGTTAGTGGCATTCTTGGTACCGTCAGTGGCATTCTTGATACCGTAAGTTGCATCATTGATACCATAAGTGGCATAATTGATACCGTTAGTGGCATTCTTGGTACCGTTAGTGGCATCCTTGATACCGTTAGTGGCATCAGTGATACCGTTAGTGGCAGTCTTGGTACCGTTAGCGGCATTCTTGGTACCGTTAGTGGCATAATTGATACCGTTAGTGGCATTATTGTTACCGTTAGTGACATTATTGGTACCGTAAGTGGCATAATAATACCGTTAGTGGCATTCTTGGTACCGTTAGTGGCATTCTTGGTACCGTTAGTGGCATTCCTGGTACCGTTAGTGGCATTCTTGGTACCGTTAGTGGCATTCTTGGTACCGTTAGTGGCATTCTTGGTACCGTTAGTGGCATTCTTGGTACCGTTAGTGGCATTATTTGTACCGTTCATGGCATTCTTGGAGTGTTTCTCTTCTTCAGCTTTTTTGACGATGTTCTTATCTGGTATTTTTAGGAGATCTGCAGTGACCCAAAGTATGTGGCCGATGGTATCAGCAGGTTTGACGTCCAGCAGGGGGAACTCGGTAGGAATCACATAAGTCAGATGTGTTTTGTCTAACTGTAATGTACTGGGACCCATGGAATTAAGCAATGACATTAAACGTGTTCGCTTGGCCATTTTAAATAAGACGAGTGTCGACATTTAGTCTGTAAAACGAAAACTCGGAGATAACGCTTTATTAAAATACATGTACATTTATTTTAACCGCTCGTTTATCGCAATGTCCCGAGATTAATAGATAATATTAAAGCCATTTACATGCACAATACCTTCTACGATTAAAAACATTAAGTAAATCGTAACGTTTGGTCCACGTTTTGGGTTTCAAGTATGGGTGCAGAGAATATATTAACACATTTAAAACAATGTGAACGTAATATTTTTCCCACGCTACCTGACTTAAGTATTAATCCTTTTATTTCCAAAATTAGGGATGTCTAGTATATTGTTTTCTATATTTAGACTATTTCTTACAGAAAGTCCTTTAAGCAAACAGCGTAGACCCAGATGAGACGCCGCATCATGCTGCGTCTCATCTGGGTCTACGCTGTTTGCCAAGGCCTTTTTTTTAGACGCTAGGCATAAATGGGTTAAACAGTAGCGGGGAATAATAGTTTAGTTAAATAGAAAATTATTGCAAAAAACACTGGTGAGTTGCATTTTTTGTGTGCCTTAGGGAGAGAAATGTGGGCGAAAAGCACCAGACATTGGCGCCACACGTTCACCTTTTTATCAAAGCGCAAACGGTCAACGGGAGCACACGCTTAATTTCAATTTTCAGAAATTTATTTTCGGTATATTAAGATTGAAACGAAATATTAATAGGAAAGCAAGTATGATATGTTTTGTTTAAATATAAGTACAACGAAAAACTTTGTGAATAAGTCAGTTTGTGTTCTCGTGTTTTGTTTTTGCTTTGGTAATTTGAAAATCGGAATACGATATATGATGTGTTGATTTTCGTGTTTCGTTTTGTCGAATACAAAATGAAAAACACACACGAACATACGGTATATCAACGGATCTTGCTATCCTCATAGGTGATTGCTGGTTCTTGGCGGCAGTATCTTCAGTAGCCTGCTTTCCTGATCTACTAAACAATGTGATTTTTCCCAATCAGACCTTCAACAAAGAAAGCTACTGTGGAGTTTTCCGTTTCCGATTTTGGCATCAGGTAGGAAATTATAGGACTAATATCTGCACCGAGTAGAGCAGAAACAATCATATTTTGATAAATAGCATCATTTGCTTCATGACATGCCATTAACAATAAAATTATACACCCGTGACTGACTGTGTAAGCGAACATCAAAACAAAAAATAGTTTTGACAATCCTTAGATTTGCTTAATAATGCCTGATGACACATGATTGAAACATTCACATCATAATACATAGGAATGTATCTGGAACATTTATTAAGAATTTCAAAACCACTATAATGTTTTGTTTCAAACATCAACATCTACAACACCTAGATCGCTATCGCAACAGCCATGCTAATAATATGTATTTGAGTTAGCTTTCAGTAGTTCTAAAGGCTGTTAAACTTTGTTTTAATATAAATGTAATTTGATTTAAATACTCATATTATCGAGATATATGAATATATAAAGTTGCTTAGGAGTGTTGGAATGATTGGTAAATAGAAATTAACAAAAAATATATAATCCAATTCTAGTTCTGTACTCTCAATTGCGACGCATTACACTTATATCATCTGGTGATGAGTCAAGTTCTACAGAAAACAGTGAACTGGTTAAAATAGCGTTTGCGTTGTAGATATGGTCATTGCCACTTTTTATATTCCCAATCTTTTTATTCACTACAACGTTACAATTATATACTGTTCATTGGTGGTACTAAATATGTATTAATTACACGCGTTTTAAGAATACGAACTCTAATAACGTGTATAGATGATATCTTCATTTACCACGCCGTTAGTCAATTTGGCATACCGGCATTCCATAACTATAACATAATTCACCGTAGTAAATACGATGGTTGTAAGTGAAACTTTATATAATAACAGGGTGAATGGGTTGAGGTTGTGGTGGATGACAGACTCCCGACCTTTCAAGACCGACTTGTTTACATGCGTTCCGCGGACAAGAACGAGTTCTGGAGTGGCCTGCTCGAGAAAGCCTATGCCAAGTATGTTGTTTGTAAACCCAGCTTTGCTCATATAGTGACCAATGTTTCATTGATTTGTGAGGTGCTTTAAAGGGCTTTTATATTGTGTTGTTGTGTCAATTTGTTACTTGCAATGACAAGGGTTTCCTGCGAAGGGAGTTATATTATGCGAAGAAAGATGTGTGTATTATCATTTTGTGACTTTTTTTGATATTTGTTTTTTGTTCATTGTTACATATTTTTGTGGCCGTTACGATGCGATACATAATTGGCCGTTTATTTTGTTTTACTCTACCGATAATTGATTCACCCTGCCAATACTTTCTGTGAGTCGGAACTGTTATTCATTACTTATTTATGATGATAGCTTAACGCATTATGTGATTATTTCACAAAGAATTTCTTTTAGGAAACAATTGATAGAATTGGGTATCGGAATGCATAACGAAGTTCAGTATTGTTGTTTTGGACATTTTCACATATTAACACAGCTCCTGTTGCATCATCATATCATCCTGATCATAATTACAAGGTCCTTAATAAAAGGCTATTGACCATTTTCCCAAACATTCAGACACAGCGTTTCTATGATGATAAGGGTACTGACAATAAGAGTTATCGCCTGAGTATAGGCATAATGGAACTCCGGAAACGTCAGTTTGATCTTGATTTTCACGATGAATCAGGATAAATATGTTATTCGAATTAGAACAGAACATAACGTCGTTTTTATGTAAACATATTTAACCGTAGACTCGCATGACTTACTAACGTCCTATCGTATATTTCATAGGTTACACGGCTCACGGTACGAGGTGCTTCTAGGCGGAACGGCCAGTGAAGCTCTAGTTGACTTAACAGGTGGAATAACGGAGTCATTCCAACTTAAAGACGCCCCAGAAAACTTATTAAACATTATGCTGAAAGCCCACCAACGCGGATCTCTCATGGGCTGCTCTATTGATGTAAGTGCAGTTTAAGAAGCAAAAAAATCGACGAAGGCAAAGCTTGTTCGATTTTGATATTGACCCTGTTCTTATAAGTAACTTAGTTTTGGGATAGTATCACTTGTTAACTTCTAGTTAATATCGACACTATAAATGAGCTGTCTATTGTCATTATTGCCATCATTATTTATCAGATAACGCTTCTTTGATACGTTTGTATTTAGACGTTTATTTTGCAGAACCCTACCGAACGTGATTTACCAAACGGTTTAGTGACAGGACATGGTTACTCTATCACCAGTGTCAAAGAGGTAATCACCATATTTATGTCGTACGTTATGTGTCTACTACTCCTTATGTAACTCATGTTACTAAAATGTTTAACAAACATACTATCAACATGTACGCAGACAATTAACAAATTCAGAGCACAGTTCTCTGATGTCATTAAATATATGTGAAAGGGATCCAACACAATGTGAATTGTATCATTTATCGTATAAGTTATTTTCTATTCAACTTGTCTTACTTTCTGCAAATGGTACAACAAGCTGCCACTGAAGTGGTTACCATTAACCGATTGGGAACCTAAAGCCTGTAGTATACCAGACTATTACGATTGTAAGTTAATTATTTACAAAAAAAAACAATTAAGATAAANCAATGAGGTTTAATTAACGTTGACACGCTGTTACAGTTTGAGATTTATAGCACAAGGAAAGTACAACTTGTCCGTGTCCGCAATCCCTGGGGCAACGACAAGGAGTGGAATGGGGCATGGAGTGACAAGTAATTTCACATTATATACACTTTACTTTTTTTAAATACTACTAAACTAATAATACTATTGGAGATGAAGTCTAACACGAGCAAATGAAAGTAACTAATCATGACCGATTTAAGTCACACTATTGATCATGGTAAAACCGTTTACTGTGATACAAATATTTATGTTTAGGAGAAAAACATAGATAGATGGCTTATCGCTTACATGTGTGTACTATTCAAATACATGGTTGATTTTATACGGAATCGGAAAATAGTACCATCTGCTTGTCCATTCTACAGTTCGGCCGAGTGGGATGACATCACAGAAAACCAAAAACGACAGCTGGGGCTCCATTTTGAAGACGATGGAGAATTCTGGTTGGTTTACTGTGTTATTGTATGGTATCTTGTTAGGTCTGATCACGTCATTGCTCTTATTGTTTGTTAAACAAACGCATTTGTATNATATATATATACAACTGTTATAACATATATGATGATAAAAACGCTGTAGAACATGATAATATAAAAATCATTTGTTTGAAATGTGACCTATACAAGGTATTTTGTCTGGTGACTAATATATCATGACAAGCTTTGGCACTGTATTAACGATTTCGTAATTAGATAATATATAACAGAATTTGTTATCATCACTTTACTCAGAGAAATCCGGATTTTTTTCTAATATCTTTGTGAACAACTTTTCTCTAATACCTTCGTGGAGATGACATGACATAAGTGCATGATATTCGTCTTCCACTTGGTTTATACAGTTAAAATAAAAACGTTCATTTAGTACAATTCCTTGATATCGTCCAGTTTCTATTTTAAGTGGTGCTACACTACAACGGAATTTTACAAATGCACTTCTATGTGACCTTGGTATAATATTATTATTAACATAAGACTCAGTGTTATATGTTTGCTTAAAAAGCTTGTATGTTCTTAGTTTATTTCCTCCTCTGCCATGGGCAGCTTGTTCTCTGTTTATATTATTTAACCAAACAGCCTTATAGTCATTAAATAGATCATCAATACAGTTATTGGTTATATATTTGCGTTCAGATGCCGATTAGCTATAACTGATGTCCAGCGGTACTTTCATACTGATCTTGTGGTGCCAGTTCTTTGTGTGGTGTCTTTTCATGTAAGACCATTTAAACACTTTGTAGTTGTCCATACTATTTAACCGGAACCAGTGTGTGAGAACCGACTTCCACTGCCGTGCATATGTGGGAGCCAACCCATATCTCCAGTTCTTCCCGCGTTAGGTGTATATTTTCCCACTCCTAGAAACGACACGCTCTATGATGTACGGCATTGATAGAGACATAGTCCTGGGTTCCCCATATTGCTGCCCCATAGCCTATAGTTGGCAACATTATACTGTCGTACAGTTTCGTATATATATATAATATGGTATTCCACCAAGGGATTTGAACTTTGATATAAGCAGGTTAAGCCTATATTGTTACAGCGCAATACATACAATACGACATTAAACACACGATCATGATTAAATCTGGGATCATCGTCTTGGAACGGTCGATGCAAAACATTGGGTGATTAAACCGGTTTGTTAGGTGCCAAATCTCGCACTTAGTTAAGAGTTATACACTATAATGGCACACATTCACACAAGCAAAAGCATAAAACTCACAAACACTCTACAAATGAATAATCTGGATGCACCTACTTACAAAAGGTCAATGCAAAAACACGTTTGGTATTTGAATATGTACAATTTTAGACAATTTGATTGTAGACTTAAGGCACATTGCATTATATGTTACCCGATCAGCTTAATTAAATATGACCTCAATCATAGGCGTTCAATCGAACAGATGCATAAAAAGATTAGGTATTAATGTATAACTATTTTTTTTTATGTTGAACCCATTGTAAACAATGTATGATGAAAGAGGTTGTTTAACGCAATAAAATCTTAAAAGAACGGAGTTATGATAAATACTCATAAAGAGAAACAGAAGCAAGCCCTTATGTTTGCACATTTTTCATGCAACAAACCCCTCCACCAAACAACAACAACAGCACAAACAAGCGCCATGATGAATTTTTAGCGCTCACCTGAGTTCGAAGACACAAAGTATTGTACATTGGACCTCATTCAAGGTACACACTTAGTAAGATTTACGATACACCTAAGTGAAAAAGATATTTTTAATAGAGCACGGATTCCCTCTCACGCCACTTTCATCTAAAAACTCCGCTTATGCAAAACAAAAGCTGTTTTCACAAGCGTACACATTTGAGTGACGCAGACGAGCGCTACGTCGTCTTATGAGAGTGGAGATTTGTGCAAAGTTACAGACGTACAGTGCCACTTCTGCGAAATAGGGATATCATTTATCGAACCTCGAATAACAACAACACAAACATGAACACATTTAAGAGAATTATCATGAATAACATTGCAGTAAAAGTGTAATATCTGCGCAAATGCTAAATTAATTCAATAATAATAAGAGTTGTCTTACATGTTACATTAAGTTAATTTATAATTAGAATGGTAACAAGGTTTTTGTAAGATTGATGTAAATACTAGTCATACAGATTTTAACTCGGCCTAGATATTGTCAAGATAAACATTCTGACCAAGTTTTGTCAAGCTTGCATCATAATAGTGGCCTCTAGAGTTATAACACGATTCTTCTTATATTTGACCTGGTGTCGTAGTTTTTGGATGCACGTGACCCAAATTCTAAGTAGACAATGACAACATCCGTTTTCATAAAGTGTCCTTTAGATTGAGTCATAAATGTGACAACTAGAGGTGTAACGAGCTAAATGTTGACGACTCACACCACACACCGCACGAAGACGGACATAAGATGTAGGTTGACCACAATAGTTTACATTGGGCCCTTCGTGTGTGTTAAATAATACGTTCCCCATTTTCATGTTTTCTCCTATTTCTTTAGTTATAATATATTACTATTTTCGTTTTTATGTTTAAAGTATTGTGTAACAAATGTGGGTTAAAACATAATATGGAGTATGTTACAGGATGTGTTTTCAAGACTGGTCAAACAACTTTCATAAGCTTGAGATTTGTAACCTTGGACCCGAAAAAATTATGGACGCCAAGAATAGGAAAGTCCGCTGGGAAGTAATACAAGGGCACGGCGAATGGATCCCGCGTGTCAGCGCTGGAGGTTGCACAAACTACCGCGGTATTGATTTGTTTTGCTTTTGTTTTAAATTAATACACATGCAATTTCCTGCCTTTTCAAAAATAAATGAAGTGCATATGTTATCGATGTTACAGATACCACGTTTGCCACAAATCCTCAGTTCCTCGTGACATTGACCGACCCGGACGATGATGGCGACTTGTGTACGGTCCTGATAGGTGTACTGCAGAAAAATAGTCGCAGGAAATGCAATACCGGATTGGAGCTCCTCTCCATTGGCTACAACATTTACAAAGTTTGCAAATTTAATGAAGTCAGAAAGTAAAAATATATGATATCAAATTCACAAACAAAATATGAGCACTGCCACTATTCAACGTCCTGTTATACTATAAACATTAAAAAGGCCAGCTGCAGCAGTGAGCCTGTTTAGTAACAGTAAATGATCCAATGTTCTTTTATTTCAACAATGTCTGTTTATAGAAATCACTGTAACAGTCATGTAACAGCAATTCTTTACAAACGTGGTTAACTGGCAAGGATTCTAAATAAATGACAAATAAATGCAGATTTAAATCGTACGGCTAATGCAACCTTTATGTATTATTTTAGAGTATTTTATAAATGCAACAAATTCTTAGCATTAACCAAACTAATGATAATATTAATGCGTTATCGGTTGCTTACTTGTATTTGTAAAATGTACAAATTTTAGTTCGGTATCGGTAGGCTAGTTAAGTAATTCGTAGATTTTAATATGTTATTATATTTTTTTATTGACGATGTGCCTTTGTTTTCATTAAACTGTGTGCAAACGACTGGGTGGGGTAACGGCCTGGTAGTGGTCAACTAAGAGCAGCGGTCATCTGTATACAACGGCCATGTTGGTCATTTCCATTAACTGACCGCTTTTCTCAGGCAGGACTGTATGCACACGTACACTGTTTCATTAATGGATGTTTTAATATTTATTTCACCAATAGTGTGCTATAATTTACTGACTGCACTATTGTACTAAAGAAAACATTCTTAAGTTAGATTAAACGAAACAAAGCAAACCATCAAAGTTTTGTTTAAAGCGATTATATAAGATCTTTCTTTCAAAATTCAAAATAGATTTGAGACTTTGAAACTACTTGTTTGTGTACAGCTGAAAACTCATTCGTGTATCAAATACGCTGTTGGTATATCACCCCCCCCCCATTATGCTAAGATGTGTTCATAAGGCACATGGACACAATTTGTTGTTCTGCAAAAATACTAGTAAACGTGGCGGTATCGGTTTACAGCTGAGATTTTCTTGGTCGTTATGGAGTTTATTAAAGTCGAAACATTTTATTTATTGAACAATTAATGGATATTTGTACATTTATTTAACTTGAATCTGTCATTGTCATATGTTGGTTTAAGTATGAGAACATGTAATGCTGAAAATTCAATCGTATGTACCCGCTTTAATATAGAATGTGAAGTCTTTGTTGCTATTATTGTGTTGACATCTAAATGGGATCTTAATTTCACTGCCTCCAATTTCTAATATGCTTGTGATAACACACTCAATTGTTACATATTTTCAGACCAATGATGGAAAAGCGCCTCTGGACAAAAATTTCTTTCTATCTAACCATAGAGCTGCATGTTGCACATTTACGAACAGCCGAGAGGTGTATGGTCGCCACAAGCTTTCCCCCGGGACCTACGTCATCATCCCCTCCACCTTCGAGCCCAACCAGCAGGGAGAGTTCCTGCTGAGAATCTTCACCGAGAAGCCTGGATCGTCATCGTATGATATACCGTTTGATATTAAATATTTTATGGTAAAGTAATACTTTAATGGGTCTGAGTTCTTTGAATTAAGAAATCGATGCAACGTTCGGCTAAAGTTAAATCTTGTGCTCTTTCAAGAGTCAAGATAACACGTGAATGTCAAAGGGGATGTTGTTAAATATTCTCAAGTTACCCTTTGATAATAATGATTCGAATGAGACAACGAATCACATACAATATATTATGTGTTTGCTGAAAGTTAAAGACATGTTTGTCGAGAACATATATTGGATCTTTTACTTTCATCCTGTTTTTCGCTTCTTTGCATACGAATACGTGTATGTGCGCACTTCACATTCTCTAACAAGCATCGTTTTTTAATAAAGGGAACTGGATGAAAGAACAGAAATAACTGGAGGTCAGGTACGAACATGTGACTTCAACCTTTTAACCGGTTCGCTTCGACAAGCTGGATGCTTCAAACATATTTTTTTTATAACTATTATTAAAATAACAATGCAAACTGATTCATGTTCTATGCTATTCGGTGGTTTGAATTTGTACATTTTATGCTATGGACGCGGAAACATTTTCCTGAAACAAACTGTCGTTTAAAAAAGTTGTGACTCAATTACGTTTTTGCATTTTGCACATCCAACACATATTTTTTCTTACATTCACAAACGTAAATAAAATGTATTTTATTTGTAGTATGTTTAATACAATATGGGCTCCACGTAACAATGCACTGCTTTTGTAGGCACAATCGGCAGATGATGACCATAAAGGGGGATTGGAAATGAACAAACGCTTCAGCGATATTGCTGGGAAAGACAAAGAAGTCGATGCCTACGAATTGAGAGACTATCTCAATCGCGAGTTTCAGAACAGTACGTTAACATTTTAGCACGTTCAAGAAAAGATATGATGAATATTAATAAAACACAAAATGAAACATAAAACATGATAAAAGCTAGGGTCATCGCATGAAACTGTTTATTCTAATCATTGTCATTTTTAATAGACCATACACAAGCGTCAATAAATAGATAAATCAGTATACACATATTCACAAAACATGCTTAATTCTAGGGTCATCGCCTTGGGGCGGTCAATGTTAACACACGTATAGGAGATTTTTCCGATACGGTGGCTATCCAAAACTTACACTGACAACATTGTTTTGTACTGCTTATTCGACACTCTTATCGTGTGCATGGACGCTATATGTATATGCAAAGCAAATGTATATAAACGTGCAACAGACATACATTTCAACCATATGTGAATGACACAGATGAGCATTTAATTTGATAAAGGCATTTGTTAAAACTATTCTGCATCTGTATCTGTAGGTTACTGGAAAATGCCTCAATTATCAGGGGGTGTGCGCGCGTTCAATTTAGTAGCATGAAATACAGTCTTTAAAACTATCCACAGTGTCTGATTTTATGGTACTTTCTGGTAATAAGTTCCAGTTTCTAATGGTTCTAGGAAAAAATGAGTTCTTATATATATATCAGTATTTGTGGCAATTATTTTAATGTGTTGGCTATGTCCTGTTCTGGATGGTCGTTTGTTGAAATCTATGTGATTCGTTCATCATTGATGTAACACTACTTGTTCTACGGTAGTCCTTTTTAACAAACCTTGATCACCTTCGCTGTATGTTTCCAATTCTGTCTATATCTTTCCGTAAATACGGATCCAAAACACTTGCAGAGTAATCCAAAACGGAACGCACTAGTGAGATATAGGCTGTTTCTAAAAATCGTTAAAATGTTTCAAATTTCTTTGTATGAATCCCACTATAGAATTTGCTTTTCAGATTTCAAGTCTGTTTGAAGTTGGATTTGGTCTTGGATGGATTTGACAGATGTATATAGTAAACAATCGTCGGCGAAAAGTCTGACTTTAGATTTTACACAATCAGGTAGATCATTGAAATGAAATAACAAGAGCATGGGCACACCCGAGTCAACCGAGCAAGAATCAGAACTTTCTCCTTCTACGATGACTTGTTGAACCCTTTGTGTTAAGAATGATCGGATCCAATTATTTATTTTTCCGTCTATTCCATATTGTTTTAATTTATGAAGTAATTTTTGATGGGCACTGTGTCGAACGCTTTGCTAACATGGCAAGATCAGTTTGTTGTTTGGAGTCAAATTTTTCCATGATGTCATTATCAGTTGTGATTCGCAAGAGTGTGCTCTGCGGAATGCATGTTGTAGAGTAGTTAAGATGTTGTGTTGTTCAAGGTGGTTCTGTTCAAGGAGCTTACAGCACACACAAGCTAATGACACTGGTCTATAGTTGGCTGCAGTATGTCTATCTCCTTTCTTAAATATAGGACTGATATTAGCATTTCTCCAGTCCTCACGAAGGATGCAATTGCCAAGGCTCAGTTGGAAGATGTGGCTAAGGATAGGGGGAAGTTCTTTAGAGCGCTCTTTAAATACAATATTTGAAATGTTATCTGGTCCACCGGCTTTTTTGTGTCTAGATTTTTTAGTAGTTTGTCCACACCTATGCGATCAACTTTGATGTCACTAATGGTTGAAGATTTTCTGGTGTTCATTTCTGGCATTATTTAATACACTTTTTCTTTCGTAAATACAGATTTAAATTGATCATTTAGTATGTTGGCTTTATCTTTACTTTCCTGATACAAAGTACCGCCCTTTTTAAGACCCGAGACGCCAATATTGTCATTTCTTTTAGATTAAATATAAATCCAGAATGGTTTACTATTTCCACTTTCCAGTGATGAATTTAAGACTGTGTTTACATAGTTCCAGTGGGCTTGTCTAACTGCCCGTTGAGTTTTTCGTTTATGTGTTTTCTACAATTCCCATGATTCCTTATTACCACTTTGAGTTACTTGTTGATGGAGTTTTTTTTGCGATCAGTTTCTTTTCAGTTGTTGTGAGCCATGCCAAATTGTGTCTCTTAGATGTAAGTTTTTAAGGTACATTCAAGTCTAGTGTTTTATTTATGCATTACTTTAATTTCTGCCATTTATCTTCAACATACTGATCATACTGATCATTTTGAATAATTTTTTGTCCATTTTTGGTTATGAATGATTTTATTTCACTCCAATTTGCCTTTTTGAATTTAACAGTTTCTCGACGTTTTGGTTTGTTATAATGTGGTTTTAGTTCAATTACAACTATATCATGGTCCTATATTCTCGGAATAACGTTACACAACTTATTGAGCTCGGATGATTTGTAAAAAATAGGTCTAGATTGTTACCTTCACGTGTAGGCTTAGTTTGCATCTGATCCATGGCAAATTCCTCGGCTATTTCAAGCAGTTCCTGACTGTGAGCGCTTTGACCGCCACTTATCAACTTGTTATTTTCCCAGTGTATATGCGGAAGATTAAAATCACCAGCGAGAAATATAGGTTTTTCTTTATTACTTTCAGTGATATTTGACAAAGATTTTTTAAGTTCATTCAAAGAATCAATTCTTGCACTAGGTGGTCTGTGGTAAGATTAAAAAATAACAGATTTTTCTTTTATTTGTATTTCGGTCCACTGTTGTTCACAATCATTGTCACTACCTTCAACAGACACCGCGTTGAACCTATCATGTATCAAGACAAATACACCACCTCCGTTTTTGTTTCTATCTTTTCTTAATACATTTTTGTTAAATTCTTCAGGAAAAATTTCACTGTTTTTACGCTCATTACTTAGCCAAGATGTGCATCCAATAATGGCGTCTGGTTTTATATATTCTACGCTTTCGTTCAGTTCTGACCGCTTATTTCTGATGCTTTGACAATTCATCATTAAAACACGAAAATTATTTACTTTCTTTTTTCGATACTGTTCGGCGAAAGATTTAGAGTTTGTTTCATTCTTTGAGTTTGAGTCACTTGCAAGTCTTGGTTTCGGACTACTGAATGCAGATGGGCTGAAGGATGAGTCCACAGAGGAAATCGATGAATCAGAGTCAACTGACGATAGCCGTCGTTAGTTCAACATTTCAAATTTATTGTTTGTATCCTGCTCAAAAGAATGATAAGTGAAACGACCTTCGTTACATGAATCACATTCACAGCACAACCGTGACACATGACTTTTTTTGTAGCAGACTAATGTTAGTTGCACTAAGTTCCAAGCATTGTGAATGATACCAAATGCTTCATTCATCACAGGCTACTGCTCTCTGGTGTTCCCATGTGACTGGATGCTTGCAATAGCCACAAGTATAGACCCTGGGTCCAGGGTTTACTTGGATATCACCTAATAAAATAATTGCAAGCAATGAAAAGTTTTTTCCAAGGCGTGGGGAAACAATGTCTGGTCAAATTTACAAATTTTCTGGGTGAACGAACATTTCCGACCATGAAGGATGAATAATTCAGTGATTGGAATCCAATTTTAATTGTGTTTTTGTTTAATTCTTTCCCAATAGTCTGCTGGTAGACAATTGACAATGATATAGATAACGAGAGAAAAATGTAAACAATAATTGCCAAATTCTTAATGGAGGCCACCATCTTGTTTCTGGTTCCGGTTGATTGCCCTGGAAGCCACCCCACCAAAAGTTGGTTTAGATCACATTAAACATAGCTTTTTGAATCAAGGTTACCAAACTGTCAATTCTGTATGTTGTTTGCTTCACTTTTATACCGAATTGCCACTTCAAAGATCTCAAAATTATGTTTAAAAAGCCGATTTTTATCAGCTGTTTACAATCTAACTTCCTATACTTTGCACTTGACAACACACAGTACCCTTGGTAACACGATGTGAGTTTGTCTATTGGCAAAACACATATACGTCGCGGGCAGAAAACTGTTCGCACAGGTATAGTGTGCCTACATGTCTGAAAGCGTTCGATTTCATTTCCATGATCAACTTAAGTATGTTAAATAAATTGTTGCTTAAACAATAACAACTATTTACAATTTTTGTTTACATAAATCAATTATTTCTATATTCCTGTTTTTTGTAGAGTTCAAGTTTGACGGATTCCCTTTGGACGTGTGTCGCAGTATGGTCGCCATGCATGATGTATCCTTTTAAGTTACATTTAAGCATTTGTATTAAAACTCTGAACATGTATTTGATGTACCTTGGAGTCAGTTTCCCCCGTTTAATAACTCGTTTTGTGTTTTTGTTTTGAAAACATATTTGAACACTTCCCATTTATTTGATTTATAAGTCAAAGGGTAATGTTTTTAAATACATTTGTTTTAAAGCAAAACATGATCGATATTGCGATTAATTTTAAGCTTTATGTTCTCGTAGTTAATAGTTTGATAAAATATGGAAAATGTTCAATGAGAGTTATTACATACACAAATGTTTAGCGTTCAGAAATGAAATGTTGGTTATAGCCGATCGTTCAATTTTGGGCTTATATGAATAGTTTGGCTCAATGACACATTTATATACAGATATACGCTCACTCCATTAATTATAATATATTTTTTTTATAACTTATGAATGTTGCATGCACCCTTGGGTATCGGTTCAGTTAATCTCAAATTCCTAATTTTTCTCGTTTAGTCAACAAACTCATACCGTCTGGCAATCGTTCGTAATAACCTTGACCTGAAATTTAGACTGATATGTCCGGAAAACTGGGAATTGAAGAGTTCAATCAACTTTGGCAGGACCTACAGAAATGGAAGGTAAACTGATTGAAATCGGTTCATGCATGTCTTCATTGCTATCGAAGAACAGAACATATAAAGAACAGTCTTATGGCTGTCAACTGTGTANTTTGTAGTAGTAGTAGTCTAGTAGAGGGTACCGGTACTTACGTAGTTTAATTTGTACAATACATTTGACCTTTGTGAAGACAATATCCCACAACACTATATTCATGCATGGTCTTTTTTTTTGCTTTCGAAGAGTGTTGGTATGTTAATAAAGCAGTGCGACTATCACACACATAAGTGAACAAAGAGGCAATAACACAACATGTGTAAAACCCATATAAAACAATATATTTACCAAAGTCAACTTTATGGTCATGTCATACCTTTCTTTATGATTGTTTCGTTTAATATTTAAGGTTTTCGTCTGAGTAACCGCATCCTGGCTGCAGTCATTCTACGATACAGCAACAAGAACGGAGAGATTGAGTTTGGAGACTTTGTCACGTGTGCCATCAAGCTCAAGACCATGATTGGTGGGTGTAATGATTTGTATGATAATAACAAACAGTAACACAAAAAATAAATGAACATGATAATACGTCGTAATACGGAATACGTAAAAGAACACAAATGAACATTGTGTCATATTTATTACAAATGTATGAAGGAGCAGAACAAAACGCCCGATTGGTGCAAAAAGGTACCACGTGACATTACATGTCAATTGAACATGGTACCTTTTTGCACCAATGGGGCGGAATGATGATATTATCGTTACACAAACGCCCTTATTATCGTGTTCATTAGAAAGTACACTTACTAACAATGATATGTCCTTGTCTTATACACGTCTAATGTTTAATTTCTGAAAAAGTTTGAGGATCATTCTTGTACACTTGAATACATAGAAAGTATACAAACAATTCAGTATGCTTCTAAAGTAAAAGTACGCTATGACCTGTCATTTAGGGTCTGAGAAAGATAATGCATGCATTATTATGAATGAATGTAGGTCTAACTGTTTCTAATAATATGCGAGGTGACCACAATTTTGGCGCCAAGATTAAGCTAAATATTTTCTTTAGTAAACGGAATAGCATATCCATTGCTTTTCCAGCCTTGTCATGCGAACAAATTGTTCTGCTAGTGAAAACAAGTCAATACGGGGATTATAACGGTTAAAAGTGCAATTAATATCCATGCAGAGTTGTTTGTGTACGGACTATTATTACTTACGTTCCTTGGTCTGCGTGTGAACACAGTTTATGTTTATGACAAGACAATTACAGACGAAACTCTGAAATACCACAATTTTAACAGGTAAAAGTGTGATATAGTCATTGTTTTACATTTCCTCTAATATATTTCTTCAGGGACGTTCAATGACAATGGCAAAAATGGATTGGCCTGCTTCCATATGGAAGATGTAAGTTAGACACTGATGTGTCTGATATTTTTCTTACAATTAAAAATAACACTATCACATACAATTTTATAACAAAGCATAGGTCGTACAACGCACGCACTGAAATATTCACATGATATGTGTGTAATATCTTTAAGGAACATATGCTATAACAACACATTCCGTGTGAGAAAGACACTTAACGATTCAAAACCCCCCAAAATAAACTGATATGTCTCCGCCAAATTACTGCTTTATTCAAGTATTATAGTGAACTGATGCTTTCAAACTATACCAAATTCAAGTGAAGGTACTGGTAAATAATATTCATTACAATTTAGATCTTTTCAACTAATTGACAATCCAGTATTATCATCGCCCGTGTGTACTCGGTTCCTCATTGAATATATTTCACCATTAAAAGCCATTCACACTTCAATATATTATACATTAAAAGTTACCAAATTATATAAAGATAACTGCTCATAACATCACAAGCTGATTTTGTCAAGACGTGCAGGTTTATTCCCTAATCCTATGATATTGTTTATGTTAAGTAATTCAAATTTACCTTTTCCATACACCTAAATGCATATTTAAACACTATATGCATGCATGTTTGATATCTGCTTGTACTCTTATATGAGCAAATAAAGATTTTCATCAAAATAACAAGAAAACAATGTATCTGTTTTATTGTCGACAAACTCATGTATTTCATGTATGGTTTTTGTTTCAGTTTATGAAGGCAACTATGTATTCTTAGAGACGGGATTAGGATATTTATCTACACTGTGCACGACAATCGCAAACTGCATATTAAAAATGCTGCAATGCCATCGAGAATCGATCACAAGGGACATGTGTGACTAGTTACTGTTTGAAAAGCTATAATTGATGATCAAACTATAGTTTGAAATTCAAACATCACAATTTTATTTATTTGTTATGTTTATACAAACTACTTTATTATCGCCCTCGTGGTTTGTATTCAAATGCTAACTCCAAACCGTTATTACTGCAATAACCAACACTTCGCGCAATGTTTCCCTAAATTAAAATTGTTTTAGCTTGTCATAATATTATGCCCTTCTATTTTACAATTTATAAAACCAAACACCAAATAATATTTTGCCGGTAGATTCATATGCAACTTTTTTTCTAATGTAAATGTTGTATGCGTAGTACAATCGAATGAAATAATTTGAAACTGAAACTGTATATTTATGTATCTTTATGTATCTTCACACTTTCCATAGCTGCACACTATTCAATGTAATATTCAATAATCACTTCCTCAATTCGGCTCTTTTGTTTGAAATGCTTTATATAGAATTATATGCATATACATTTATGTTTCATTTAAGTAACTTTATTTTGTAATCGGTTATATTATGTTCGATATATCATGTGATTTATAATTAAAGTTTATTTTGTACCATTTGTAACACTGTATTACCGTCATCGACGTACAACAAGCTCCATTAAACCTAGTTCAAAACACTCGCTGTAATATTTTACTTATTTTTATAAACACATATTTTCATTTACGCACATCGATTTAAACAACACATTTTTATCGTATTTTACTAGTTCTAAAACCCATCAATGTATTGTATCGTATTGTATTAGCAATTTAATCCGTCTATGTACTTTCTCGTATTTTACTAAGAATAAAACCAAGATATGTAAATGAAATGTATGCCTCCCTAGCAAATCACATTAACATTGTTAAACTGACTTCCCCTGTACTTCACTTTACCATACACTTCAAAACGTCAAGGGCGAGCAGGGGCGTAGATAACCTCCAAACATTGGGGAGGCGGTCCAGTTTCTGTACTGGGAACATAAAGGGGTTCGTTTGAGAGGGTTGTCCTCTCCCGTGATTTCGATTTTTTTACAATAACAATTAATATGGTGCGTTTTGGGGGAACTTTCATGTTCATATAAATGCTCGATGTTTATCGTCAGCCATAATTGTGTAGAACTTGTTTGTCTTGATGTCGCTGGCCACTTTACGGAGGATGCACAGTGCCATGAGCTGGGGTATTTCATTCTGGATATCAGGGGCGACGAACTTGTCCCGCTTCCGTTTCAGCGACGCGAGGAGAGAGCTGTCCGTCTTCCCGTGGTGTTGTAGCAGCTGCATGAAGTTTCCCTCATCGTCGTCATGCCCACGTAGCGCGATGCCCTGGCGTGCGAGGAACCGTATGCTGCGTAGGATTTGCAGCAGCTGCTTCCGGTTGTCGGCCTTTTCCTTAGCGTGCCCCGCTGACAGCGTCTCTCCCACGTCACGCGTAGTGGCGGGAAGCGTCACCAGTTGCTCGACCGCCTCCTTGTGGCACTCGCTGCCGTCGTGCTTCCTGAACTTCACGGGACCCGCTTTCCAGTTGGAGAAGCCGCCACTGATTAAGCTGCCGTCCACCTTCGTGTTGCCGATCTTGCCCGTCTTCTTGGCCGCCATGCAGAGATGGCAGAACGCAAGGTCCCGGCTCTGAAAAGAATTACATTTTTATAAATTTTGTGTTAAATATTAATGATAATAATAAAAAAAAAATCAAGCAACAATACGAGTATTATTTGTATGTTTTTTTTCTCTAAATTTCGTTTGTATTGAGATCGACGTTAGGTTCATAAAAGATAAGAACGATCGCAAATTAAAATTTAATACTAATATACATACCTCATCGTAGTGGAGCCATGTGAACGAATCAAACCAACTAGATTGGAATGAACGCTATTCTTGCTTTTTCTTCCCGAATGTACGCTAAGGAAAAGCAAAATGTCGAGGCTGATTAGGAATACTCATTTTGAACATTAAACAATTACATATATGATATTGTTTCAATGATTTCTAATCAAATAACAACTGTTATACTTAGAGAACAAAAATATTTTCAATCAAATTAATGTTTTTCACGCGTATAGTTACTCAAAATTGTTTTAAGTGACAGTTACCTTTGAATTAAAGCCATCAATTAAAATTAAAAGAATAGCCTGTTCTTAATCAAAACACCGACAGTGCAATCACGGAAAAGAACAATAAAACAATTAACGCAATGACATTTACCCGGGCCCCTGGTTTATGACACCTAACAAGGGATATTGACACATCACTATTGGCAACCTCGGAGCAGACGGAGAGGGGACACATGGCCTCTGCACTGACGGCGCGTAATTACAAAAATACTGGTTTTGGGGCGGCGATTTTTTGGGGGATTTTACGTTTTATTTATATAACGACGACTAGCCGAAAGATCGGGGAGGCGGCCGCGCCTCTGCCTCCCCATTACCTACGCCCATGCCGAGGGTGACTTTTATTACACGATGGAATAATTTACCTTTTTATGTTTGTTGGTTAATAAACTACCAAACTTAACGTTAGTTGAATTCCAAACCCGAGGGTAAACAATATTTTACAGAGCTAATACATCCGGCTTAGCGTATTGTTCGGAATAAGGAAGAATAGCTCCTGGTGGCATACCGTTTTCTTTTAATTGTTTTGCAAAGTATTCAGCTGGGACAAAATTGGGTTTGTTTGCACAAGTTTGAAATAACTGGAATTGAAGAAACAAAATGATATGCGCATGTCCAGTTTTGGTCACATGATTTCGTAGGCGGAATTAATATAAAGACCGAAAGTACATACATTTTCAGTAAATCGTATATATTTCGAATACAATATGACGTGTGTTATACGTTCTGCAAAGTTTGTTCTTATCCGTCTATAAATTTATGACAAGAAAAAGTGCTGATAATCATGTTTCTAGTAATTGAAATTTAAAATATCTTATCAGCTGGCGAACTTATTTATTTTTAATTTTACTGTCCGCTAAAATACCTTAAGGCGACAACAAATTTAAAACATTTTCGTCGAATTTCCCGCCATTAATTTTTTTAAAAGAAGATAAAATGTTCTGATTGGGCCCGCATTGTCCATTTTCCTCCGCAACCATTTTTTTGCACCGAAAAGGTATTTTTCTTTAGATTTTTGTGAAGCCATCTCGTACGACATAGACTGTTTATTTTTTTTGAAAATGGTTAAAACAAGGATTAAGCTATGTCGTCGTGTCGTTTTTGTAAATATTATTTGTCGTCTAGAAGCTATGAATCAGCCTGTAACAAATATGTTTTTCAAACTTTATTTCTATCAGCAACCACTGCTGCTTACTATGAAATATCGCCCGAAAACTATCAATGTATGCAAAAAGCCAAATGGATTGAAGGAATTGAACAAATACGAAAAACATAAAAGGCAGAGACTCGACAACAGGGGGGCATGCGTAAACGGGAGCTTACCTGGTTTCAGTGAGGTTAGTTTGAACTTAACTTCCAAGATGGCGTCGTTTTCGTGTTTTTCGTGAAGGAGTAGCGGATATCTTTACCCGGTAAGTCAGTTTCTATTTATATTTCTTTTAAATGCATAAGCCCTTTTGGCTCGACGTTGTTTGTGCTCCCCTCGGTGTTTTGTTTCAATACCGTAGACGTCGGAATAAAAAAGTTATTGAAGCAAAACCGTCTACAAATTTATTGTTTAATTTCTTGACCTTCAAAATGTTGGATGTTCGAATATCATTTTCTCTCAAAATAAACAGTATTTGTTCATGTTTTTAGAAAAATATAACATAAATCACCATTATTGTATTATCTCGACGCGTTATTATGTCTATTTATTCATTTAATGCCGATATAACGGATTAACCATTTTGGAACTAACTTCCTTTTTACGCACATTTTGGGAACTGATTTCCAAATTACAAACCGCTCTTTCATATGTGAAAGAGATTGACACGAAATACCTACCCAGCTTTAATGAAGTTTACATGTCTATTTACCTCAAACTGCAAAAAGAGGAAAGAACTTTTGGAAGTAACCTTTTTTTCACTACAAAAATACAAATATCAACCAACTGGCCTTAAAGGTATATCAATCAATATAAAAGTACTTTTAAAAGTAAATGTGAATTGAAATGAACTTGTAATACCCCGACAACAACGATTTGAGATGCCGTACGTTTTTTCATCTTGTTATTTTTTTCCTGATTAACCGGTAAAGGACTATTTACATATAGCAATGCGCATCAATGTCTCGCCCAATATATCAATCATCAAATAGAGCAAGAAATAAATACAAATAAGGAATTTATAAATGCCTAACGTGCCCAACAAAAATCAAATAATCACCAAACACAAATATTAATAACGCATTCCCACAAACATAAAATCAAAAAGAATATAGCAATAAAATCTTCCTGCTGTCTCATACAATTTCACAAAATTAATTTACCCCGTGAAGTAAACAAACGCAACTGGAAATTCCAAACTTAGGTGGAAAACGTTAACGACGAAGAAATCAAGAACTTTCCAGTCAATAGTAAGATAAAAAAACTTTAACAAAAGTAAGAAAAAAACAATCACATCGTGACAGTGCCCGACACAGTCCATGGCACCGACAAGGAGTTTCTCAATCTCTATGGGCTTCTGCTTGGTCCTTGACTGATACTATTCCATCAGTGGTCCACACGTGGCACGAACGTGGTGGCTGGAAGTTCTTAAACCTGGTTTCAGTCGTCTTTTTTGTCGGGGATCAAAATGAAGTGGGGTGGCGGAATGGAATAAATCAAAATACTATCTCGAGGTTCGAGTGACTTTATGTCGACGCCCGAAGGTATATCGGCCGGTAAATATAAATATATACAAACATAATTGAAAATCAGGTTTGAAGAATTCAATGTGAAAAGTCACACATAGACAACAACAATATGTGAAGTTTGTCTTTCGACAAGGCACATGGCAGCATTGTTAGTTATTTGCAATATCAAGCACATGGTATTAAAAATAACATACAATACAAATCGTGTTGATTACAAATCTCTCATTTATTTGCCTGTCATAATAACGGTGTGAATTTTCAGTACATCAAAAACTTCTACAGGGGTTATTGTTGGGTCTTTTAAGCGTGATCTGTTTTGTGATGTGATCGGATCAAGTCAGCAGATGGTTTCGATGCGTCAGATGCTTGTCATGATAACAATGGAAAATATGTCTTTCTTTCTTATATAAAGTAAATGCAATGTTTCATGTTAATTTTGACAACAATATTTCTCTATACATGCTTAAAAAGATAAGATCGTATGTTGCCGGCCTAGCTACGCTCAATTTGCGTATTTGGGTTCGAGGAAAAACAATCGAATCAATCGAAGGTTTATAGTTTCAATAGATCGATAAAGGTATCTGAAATAGAAGCAATTAATACATGCAATTATATATATAATCAAGATAAAATATGAATGCATCAAGTGGAATACACATTAATTATGACCAGCGTTGTATGGCGGCGTGACTATTACTCGCAATAAGTTATTTTAATAAATAACTAATAAACACAACCGTAACCGCCAGATGTCTTAAATAATAATACAAACAATTGAGAGAGAACACAAATAAAAGATATAAAGTAGTTACCTGCAGGAATACTAAATATCCTACACAAATAATATAATGTTACAATTCAATAAATGCAATGGCTGTCTGAAACAACTTTCAACAAGCAACTGAATATCGGAGGGAAAGTGAATGATTGGATGCTAGGTGCACGTGTTCAGAATAGGTTAGATTCAACTATATGTTAACTATAGAACAACTAAGACTACAGTCTAGGTTTTATATAAGAGCTACCTAAAACTACTCGATACAAATAACAAATAACTAAATAAGAATTTATACCCTGTGACATATTCCCCCTGCTTTAGAAATGTCGTCCCGACATTAATTTATGTATGTTCTATAAATTTATAAAACTCGCCGTGATAAAACTTATACGTTCATCACGTTAGTAATACTATACTTTTGTTCGTAATAACAAAACGAAATAGTAAGTATCCATCAAACATTTTATTATGTGTGAAATGAATGCACAATAAATTGCAAATTTTATAAAGACACATAAATATATCTTTAAAAAAAATAACACTTTATAACTTATGTCACACAATTGTCCATTCGCAAACACTTCACAGTATCTTACTACTGGTAGTATCCGTCTTTCAATTATTACATGAACCCGCTACGTACAAGTTTGGCGCTTTCCGTTGGCGGTTCGAGCGGCGTATGGGTACGCTTCCATCGTTTTAAATGTCACGTGCGTGTGACCGTCGTTGTGGTATGACGTACCGCGGAGTTTGTTTTTGTTTATGTTCATGCTGTTCCGTTATTCCTAACGGCAGCAACAAGTTTCTATGAACGCGACGCATTCGTTTACTGTTTGTCTGGTCTTTCTTTACGTCATAAACGGGAATTTCAGTGTTTGGCTGGTCGACTACCACATATGGCACATCTTCCCACTTGTCTGCGATTTTCTGTTTCCCGCGTTGAGTCACATTTCTTACCAAAACCAAATCACCTGGTACAATTTTTGCGGCTCTTGCTATTCCGTCATAGACCCTTTTACTTTTCTCAGCACTCTGAAATGCGTTTTCTTTCGCCCGACTATATGCAGTCGCAAGTCTATCTTTTAGTTTGCGGCTGTATTCATTTTGGTACACCGTTCCATTATCGGTCGACGGCAAATCAAGTAGGGCGTCGATCGCTTATCTTGGGTGACGTCCGAACATCAAGTAGTGCGGCGAATGCCCAGTGCTGGTATGTATTGTACTGTTTTACGCATGAACCATTGGTGCAACATACGACTTCCAAACCGATTTCTTATCTTCCTCGAGTGTAGATAACATATGCAGCAGTGTCTGGTTAAAGCGTTCCGTCATCCCATTACCCATAGGGTGATATGGAGTTGTTCTTGATTGCTCAATGCNTTTTTTTTTTTTTTTTTAGTTTTCCAATTAAATTGATTTAGTAGAACGATTAATGCACCTGCGCAAAGGAACTCAAATTATTCAGTTACATCAAATTATAACGAGACTATGCAAATACAAGTTACTTCCGCGGGATTGAAATTTCGGGGGTCCAAATAAAGAAAGGAAACCAAGCGGTCTTAGTACACCTGGAATAATGACACCATCCTCAAAAAGATCGCTTTGATGTATACCGATACATTTCGGTTTATGTAGTAAAAACGGTGAATTGGCTGTGATGGTGTTTTGCGAAATAATTAGAATGAGTACAGCGAAAATAAAATCTATTGCACTGCACAACCCTTGTGCACGCCTTATGTAAGTTGCGTTGTTAAATAAGAATGTACTTATGTTTTCCGATAAAAGGCATTATATAACTAAATAAATCTAAGATGCGGTTTTCCGTGAAAACAATGTGCCGTGGTATTTAGCTTGGGGACTCTTTTTTTCAAAAACGTATATTTTGGTCGTATACTTCATTTGGTTATTGTGAATAGTGCACAAGTACCTTTAAATTACATAAACTTGCGTTCTAAAATATAACGACTAAGCTTGGGGCTCGTCATATAAAAGAATTTACATTTTGAGTGTCACAGTATGTAAACCATCTGGTACGTCAATTATTTTAAGGCTACAACAACATTTTAACGAATTAAAGATTTATATGGTTTCCATCACTCTAACTTATATAAACTAAAACATAAGGGTAGTGGAAAGCAGACGACACTTTGATACAAACATTTTGAATAATTGACTATGACGATCAACATTATCTCGTCTGCGGTAAGCATTGATAATAGAATGGGAAATCATACAAACTATATGATAATAACGTAATAACAAGTGTTACAATAACACACTCTTGCAAAATTAAGATGATTGCATTTGAAACTGCTACACTTGCATTAAACAAAGTTACTCAGGCCCAGCTCAACTCGCCCTGTCAGATTGTTCAAAAACAATATTTCACAATGCATTACATGTTAGATTTTCACGATTATACAAGACCTTTATAACAAGCAAATTCATTGAATTGATATCCCCCGCCAAATAAATTTTGTTTTTGGATGGGTGTAGAACTAAAAGAAAAGGTATAAGTGAAGGGTTGTGCCTTTTGTAAAAAAATAAAATAAACTCATTTGTACCTGTGATGGGTTTTCCCTTATCTATATATACACTCACACNTCTTGTGCCAGCTTGTAACTGATGTATTACCTTGGAGATTACTGGATGGAAAGCTGGAACTTTCTCCAATTGTGCGAACTCATGGCGTATGTCTGCAGGACATCCTCCGGAACTTGATCACAAACCTCTGGTTGGTCACTTTCAGGTACGGATCTACTGAAACAGTACGGTGCTTGTTCAATATTGGCTGTAACTGCAGTGGTTAGAGCAGCTATTCGAGGGGTGAACGGAAGACTGTTGTAACTCATATTAAATAAAGAAGGAGATACAACAGTTTTCCGTTCAGCCCTTGTATTGTTTCCGGTTGTACTACTAGTCTGCTTAACCCATCTGCATCGGCGTTCTTTTCCCCAGCCTGATAACGTGTTGTGAACGTGTAGTTGGCTAATGCAGCAAGCCATCGTTATCCTGTCGCGTCTAATTTAGCAGTCGTAAGCACGTTGGTAAGCGGGTTTTTATCAATGATAACCTCAACTTCCGCACCGTAGAGATAATCATGA
>VMBQ01005925.1:31418-62707 GCA_007657795.1 Dreissena rostriformis | reverse complement strand
TGATTACATTGTAGTATATGTCTATATACTTATGTACAACACAAAAATAATTCTAAATGACTATGCCTCTTATGTTATATCCCCCATGTTTTAATGTATGAAAATGTAACTGGTATCAATGTAAAAATCATATATGGAGAAAAAAAAATGAAAAAAAAACACACACAAAATGTGGCCTCTACAGTGGTTAAAAGTTTTTTTTAAGATTGTGACCAAGTTTCTAAGATTTGACCTGATGACCTAGTTTTTGGACAAATTTGACACATATTCAAATTTGGCCTAGATAAGGTCAAGATAAACAATCTGACCAAGTTCCATCAAGATTGGATGAAAAATGAGGCCTCTAGGCTGAGTGCAAATGTGAGTCACAAGCGTCCAAAAACTAGATCACTGAACACAATGTCAGGTCATGGGCAACAATAATCTTAAGATATATTAAAATCCTTCCAGGCAAGTTAAAGTTTCAAAGCAGAAACAAACATTTATGAACATTAACCTTCAATTGTGACCTTGATCTTTGACAGAGGAGCATTGGAGTTCTTCGTAACACATCTCCTGGTCATGGGAAATAATCATCCAAAAGTGTTGTTTTTTTCGTCCAAATTCAGGGCCGTTATAACGACCCATTCCTTAAAATTTCCCAAGTTGAAGGTTTCCACAAAGTGTTTTTTTNCAGTGTGATTACTATATGCCATCCTTCAGGAGCATAAAAAGTCCTGACAAGGATTCATTGCTGGAGTCTTAAATTACACATAATTCATGTGTTGAAAACCTAGTGACTATCCTCTATTCAGTGAGCATTCCCAATAACTTTGCAAATGACACTAAATTTTCTGTAACTGGTACTCCCTAAAACACAGGCTCTTGGATGTTTCTGTAAGTCTGAGGCAAGGAATCAATAATTAAAATTGACTTCAAATGTAGCCTGTCTTCATACCTGAGAAACCAAAAAAGTCCCATTCAACTGTTTGATCATTGAGCACAGAGTCTTCCGTGGAGTCTTCTCCATTCCAGACAGTAGGAAAACTCGCCTCCCACTCCCAGGCTCTAAGCTCAGTCTTCTCTTGCTCATCTGTGGAATTGAAATAATCAATATAGTTTAAGGTAGCTTGAAATAGTAACCACATTGATGAGGTATGACCAGGTATGTTATTTTTATTTAACAAGCAAACACTCGGACTAAGTGACCACAAACTTGTTAACAATATTTGAATAAGTCACAGGGTGAGACAACTGCTCAGCCATTGCAATAGTCTAACTCTGAGCGGCTTGATTGCAGGGTAAGTGCTTTGCTGGTGGCTGCACAATTTAATGGCACATAAACTGACCCTGAACTTATCTTCAATAGTTTACTTCAGTTATGTGAAATGAAATTGTGCCTACACGCAAAAAAAATATTTTGTTATAAACAAAAACAAACATGAACAGGGCTTTTACAGTCAATGCATATCGCATTATTGATTGACAATAATATAATGCATGTATTCTTTTTTTTGAATCTGTGACAAATGTTTTGAAAATTGCCATTTTTCGAAAATATGAACAAGTGCCTTGGCTAAATTTACTGATGAACTATGAAAGTGAAACTGGAATTGTACACAATCACAATACATTACATATGTATATACCGCTTTGTTTAAGTTATTATTATATTAAAAACTGAAAGAAGTTAAAAAATGTATAATTGTAATAACAACAACAACACAATTTTGATATCTTACTTCCGAATTATTTTAGCGCCCCATTCTTATATTTGCAGAGAACCAAAACATTCTAGTTTTTGACTAGGAACCAAACGACAAAGTTCAGTGTCTCAAAAGCCTTAACCAGTTTGGTTAATTTTATTGTTCCGCTTCCCGTATGGTTCATACATTGCAAAACATGAATTGAGCTAATAGTTTGAATAATAAGTTGTTACTTGAAAGTAATAGAATACAAAGAAGAACTTATGGCTGAATTTAAAAAATTTCAGTACAGTGTATAAAAAGCAGTACAAAAAGCGACCTTGGAGAGGCTTCTGATGACACAATTCACTTTTTGACAGAGGAATCCAACATGGGGGTTCTCAGTAAACTAACTCCCAGAAACACAGCAATTTCCACCGCTGTAGTTGTAGGATTATACCTTATTCACAGAAACAGGGTTTCTAAAAGGCAACTGTACGTATCAGTGGAGAATCAAACATTTAAGAAGCAACTGGAAAGAAATAGATTGGGTGGGGTAATGGCCATTGGCATTGCAAAATCATGAAAAACAAATGTTTATTTAGGCCACATATCACTAAATTGACTAAATNCCTGCTGGTACAGCTGAAGTACCCATATGCTTCTATATCAGTACTGAAAATGACATTTATATAAATATGAACGTTTTAGTTGTGGCAATGACACCACGACTGGGTGTGGTAGATTCAACAAGCGCAAAAAACACATTAAGGAATACAATTAATTTGTATTGATAATCTGATTTAAAACTCTGAATTCACGTTCAAGATATACAAGGGGCTTTTTTATGAAAGAAAACAAAGGGCCGAATACCTGGATTTTATGTGTGGAATGCTTTCGAATAAATATATTGAATAATGTATAACAACGCTAGAATCGCACAAGAACATAAGCAAACACAAGTTTAGTCTTAAAACATGAGCTTCAAAAGGCTAATTTTAATCTTGAATTAAAATGTTTAATGTATGACGCAAGTTTATTCTGGTTCAAAGTTGTTACTTTACCTTTCTTATAATAGATTTCTGAGCGAAGTTAACCTTTTTTATACACGGTTGATTTGCAAACTCGAGCGCACGGGTTTAAAAAAATGTATACTTGTTTTTGTAAGCGTTGAAAGCATAGATGGCTTACAACAACGGTATAAGTCTACAAAAGGTTTAAAGATACAAACAATATTTTATTATATAAACAATATAGAAAAAGACTTATATCTCATATATGATACGTGCTTAACCATTATTACATTTAATTAACCATATAGTAAGCGAATTATGTTAGATTGTTAACATAAACATATTTAAATAATATATGTGCATTCTAAATTTGTAATAATATACACATATAATATTTAATACATGGCAGTAACAAGCGTCTTAGACTCGCAGACTTTATATATTTATATATTATTTCTGTCAATGTCTATTCCATTTTTTAATAAAATGACATATTTTCTACTAACATACTTAGCAACATAGTTTTTAAAAAAAATCTGATATTGAAAAGGCAGCTTCATGTATCGTATATGATCAATAACGATTTAACAGAAACAATATACATATGTTAACGATAATTACGCGTGATTATGCGTATAGCAATACGGTTGACATTAAGGTCACAATCGACGAGGACTTGACATAACTTGCATTTACGGTCACACTTAAACGTAAATTCCATTTGTAACACTATGATAAGCCATATTTAAAGCGTGAAAATATTTCTTATTAGCGTAGAGTACCTTTTGTTCAGCGAGCTATATTTGCCAAGAACAAACGCATGGTAGACAAAAACAAAAGAAAATCCAGCCGTCAATAACCACATGTAATTGTTTGCAGCGATTGCTATTTCTTCTTCAAAACTGAAAACCAAAGTGTCATTGGAAATCAACGAGATCAAAAACGACAATATTTCAATGTTGTGTTGATATATCGAGGGATGTGACGTTGGTATATGCTGTCAACATATCAACCAATACCTATCCAACTAAAATAACAATAGAAATGTATTTCACATGACTTTTCAAGGCACAGAAAAGTAGTTATATTAAAACAAAACGATGTTTCATTTAAGAATTGTACGTTCCGCAACTGTTTACCTACAATAACGTAACATTGAATTTGTGTCAAAGTTGTATGTATGATAATAATTGTAAAATACATTAACCTTGACGTCCATGAATTCGCTTTTATTGAAAACATTACATGAATAAATAACCACCATTCAGTGTTGTTAAAAGCCTCTACATTGTGGTACAGCTGTACAACCTGAACCAAAGTTAGCAAGTGTCATCGGTTAAGGTTTATAAATACTTATACAGATTATGTAGTTCGATGATTGAGCTATGCAATAAACTGTTGTATCTGTTTAACTTCTATGAATCAGATACTTCAGTTTCACGCTCAACTCTCGATTTGTTGTATAATTATGATATGCATTTAGCAGGGAGTACCTGTAGACCGACACAAGAACACAGTCCAATTGCTAGACAGGTATACATAAGGACTATGAGGAAACCGTAGGCCAGGAGACATTGGTCGGTTGCTACCGCTTTGTCCCATTCGTCTTGAGCACTGCAACAGGGGCAGCAGCCTACTCAAAGTTGTACCCTAGTCGATGTGCTTATCTCGACTATATATTATAACCTTTGCTAGTTATTTATTGAGCTATATTTACATACAATACAAAATGAAGTCATGTTTGTCCTTTGGAATCAACATTCGGTGCTTGATTTAATCCTTGATTTAATCCAGTCTATTTATACTGACCAACATGAGAACATGTACGAAAATTTGCATTTGATGTACAAGTTTTGGTACAATATGGCATACGCTGAAGGCCACCATGAAAAATTACTCGTGTACCTTATGTTTTTATTTACCAATATATGTTAATAGTATCAATGGCTAACGGTTAAACTGTTATTAGCTTATTGTCACTAATGTGCTGTCCTTGTCTATTTACACAACTTGCACAGATCAGATTTCGAATCGCCAGATATGATACATACCTATATTTCTTTGAATCCATAACAGTTAACAAACCCAGATAAACCAGATAAAAACACCTTAAATTCTAGAACATCGAGATTCCTTTGGATATCTTCAGAGACATACAACCATGAAGGTTACACTGACAATCTACCGGATTTCAAATATGCACCTGGCACACACAGACATATCATCAATAATGATTATATTTTCAGTTGGCAATTTTTCCAAGTAACAAGATAATGGGACACTTACGTTCGTGCTGTGTAGATGTACATGTCTTCCAGGTCACGGTGACCTTCGTTGTTGATGAGTTTAATGAGGCGTGTCTCCCAGTCTAACGCCTCTGCCTTACACTGGAATTGACAGACATGTCAACCGTATTATTTTAGCGGATCAACGTGATTTGATTGGCATTGTATTCAACTAATAAGAAAAGGCAGGGCTTACTGTGAGAGGCGTTGGTCCAGATTGACGCAACTAAGGTTATAAAGCTCTTCGCGGTCGGCCAATTCATGTTACGCTGTAATGTTTATAACCACGCCCACGTATGTTAAAGGTTGTGAATGAACATTTTTGCAGGACTTGTACTTCCAACAAAAACGTCGAAGCTTTCTGAATAATAAATATTTCAAAATCTGGCCTACTGATGGTTATTGATTTTGAAAAAGCGTTCGATACTTTATCATTCAGTTTTATAAAACAAGTGCTTGATTTTTTTTTAACTTTGAACGTATGTTTAAGACTTGGAAACAACTTCTTTTTAATAACATGGAAAATGTAATCCAGTTGAACGTTTTTTTTTTGTCAGGCTTCTTTATAATTGGACGTGGTTGTCGTCAGGGAGTACCCTATTTCAGCATATATATTTATACTTTGTGCAGAAATACTAGCGATTAACATAAGGAAATGCAATCACATCAAGNATTAACAGATGGTGTACAATGCCATTTGGCGTGCATCATCCTCTTATCCATATATATACTCATACCAAGTTTCAATGAAATTTGCCAAAGCACTTCCAAGATATGGCTCCGGACACAAAAGTGCCGGACGGACAGCTGGACGGACGGACAGCCGGACGGACGGAAAACGGCAAAACAATATCCCTCCGCCTCTGGCGGGGGATAACAAATCATGCTAGACAGTAATATTCCCATCAATAGAAACTAGGAAACCAAATGTCTGGTACAACTCTTTATATAAACAAGAGCACCGCATAGCGGGTGCCAACGCTCGGCTGTGGGTGCAGTTTTGAATAAATAAATAGAGCCTATGTTAAAGTTTTATATTAGAGGTCACAGTATAAGTTTTATATTAGAGGTCACAGTGACCTTGACCTTTGANTAATTTGCGTTCTTCTATTTACACTTATTTTCATTCGGGAATCATCATAGGTTAAGGAAAATTTAACTATCTTTGATGTATGTGAATTGTTAACAGGTGTTATTAAACCAATTAGCAAATTACGTTAATCAATTCACACTCAAATTAGTATGTTAAAACAGTTTGTTGACGGAATTTATTAATCATCTCTTTTACCAAACCAATTAGCGGATTAAATTTATCGGTTGCCGTTTGTCCGGGTCGACAAATTACTGGGTGCCGTTTGTCCGGGATTGCAAAAAACACTGTGTGTCAATTGTCCGGGTGCCGTTTGTCCGGATACCGATTGGGGGACATAAAAATTAAAATATGAAATGTCAACAATTTTTTTTTAGCCCAAGGTAAAATGTGGTAATTGATTGGCAATTGTGTTACTGGTACATAAACCTAAAATGTGTCCCTATTTTGTAACAAAATTGTGAGATGTTTCAGGATTATTATAAATGAATACTGCTAAACGATACCATTCAAATTAATTTCATTTAGCATCCATATTTAAATTAATTAAATCTCAAAACAGTAAATGGCTAGGAAAATCTTTCCTGGATCTATTATCTATTATCATTTAAACATTGTTAATGAATGAATACAATGTATTTCAACAATAATATGTTTCAGAATTTGTCATCAATTAGCNATCAAGGTGCATCTACATATGAAGTTTCAAAGTTGTAGGTGGAAGCACTTCGATTTTAGTCAATGTTAAGGTTTAAGCAAGACGCTTACGGCGGACGGCAGACGCCCGACGATAAGCTGGCTATGACAATACCTCGGGTTTTCTTTGAAAACAGCTGAGCTAATAAAATTATACATTAACCATGAACGTTTTCACAACATAATCAATAATGTAACTGAATAAAATATTTCATCATAATAGAAAATTAAACCCTTCTTAAGTCCTTCTGCAAAAATAATCTCACTTTTGGAGTCAGATATTCTTATCAATTATGCCTTACATAGATGTCACTGGGGGCTTACAAGGTCAAAGCGCAGTCCGTTTGTCAATGACGTCGGGTATATGTTTTACTACGAAACATTGTGTCAATACACATGCCATCGAAGTACAGATTGGTGTACTTCGTTGAGTAACCTATACATTATATTTGTAGTTCGTTGCACAACCAATACATACTCTGTGCAAAACCTATATATAAAGCGACTTGTAATTTCCTTCGAAATAAAGCATTTGAATGATTAAAATATATGTTTGTAACCTGTTTTGTACTTTACAATGTTTAATGTACAGTGTATCAAAGTAACATCTAGCTTCATTTAAAATAAGTTACTGTAAATGGCTATTTTAACAGAATAACCACCTTATGCATTACTTCAAATCAATATATTTCGATTTTAGCTCAAAATCAATGTAAAGGTTGCAACTACGTGCATTTGTAATTAGTTTGTTATTGAAAATAAGTACCTTCCATTACTGGATGTTCCGTTCTCTAATCTAAAAATACCAGAAAAGATAAAACTCGCCTGATTAAGAAGTGTATTGACACAATGTTTTGTAGTAAAACATATACCCAACGTCGTAGACAAATGGACTACGCTTTGACCTCGTCAGCCCCCAGTGGATGCATAAACATATGAATCACTGAACAGATTTGCTGACGACTCAACAAGCTACATTTTGTATGATGAACACGTATTTTCTTATTTTAAAAATCACTGATAATCATTCTCAACTTACTCGGGTAACTGGTCAGTCAATAAAAGGAAAGATGGCATTCAAAGGTGTTATATATTTCTTAAATAACAGAATTAACTTTCAAATTTATCCTCAGTATTCACTACAAGTCGTACCCATATCCTCCCCTTGCCATGAACATCTCATGCAGGGGGAACTGTCGATGGAGATCCTTCTTAATGTCGTCTATACACCTCGTGTCGCCCGGTGCTCGGCAATACTCCTGCAACAGTCAATCATTCACTCATGTAAATATTGTTTGTCAATTGTTCAGTGGGAAACTTCTTTATTACAAACCTATTGATTATCTAACTGAAATACTATAGTGTACCTTTTTAAATCCTGCCCTAATAAACGCTTCGGCCCCCTTACCTTTTTGGAAAAAGAGGCCCTAAAGGCCCTAGGTCACTAACCTGGACAATATAAATACAGAGGACTGCTGTATGAAGTTACTTAACAAATACCAAACTTCGGGGCCATGTGATTTCTGATGATTTTTTAAAAGTTTCAAACATTTAACGGAAACAAGTTACCCCAAGGGTGGGGCAAATTTGAACCTTAAATTAGTCTTCATTCCAAACAAACTATTACATAAATAGAAATAATGAAAGAAACATAAACAGTAAACTAATTGTGTATGACCAACCATTTTATAAAGTAATTAAGGTTTAAACTCGCTATTTGTATGTCCTGACTCACCTCAAACTTGCCCGGACTGCGCTCCATGACATACTTGCTGCCACACAGGAACTGCCACGCCCGACTGCGTACAGAGGGTGGTATTCCTTTCCTACACCGCTCCTTCACCTGCAAACACAGCAGCAACCAAGCTCACGGACATTGCCAACAAACAATTGTTGTACTCCAGGTCTTCACAAAATAGGAAAACCCCAGCATTTCCTATGGTAAAAAACTATACTAATCCATTACATGTACCAATGGTAGTTATATTGAAAAAAAATATAGTTAATTTTGTATGGGTTTTTGATAAGATTTAAAATGGGTTATTATGGTTTGTGCCAAAGATTAGCGGTAGTGGGATTTCCAAAATCTCGTAATTTCAAGAGTATTAGGGCTTTAATGAATTTTGCAACGAGTTCTGATGCTCTGAACTTCTGTGTGACTTAAATTGGACTTTTTCAGAGATCCCTAAAATATATCAACAACCTTGCACTATGCACTTAGGTGTTTACCCATTTTTCAAGTTTTTGAGAAGAGCAACAACTTCAAACAAGAGAGCCAAAGGCCCTAAGGCACTTATCTGAGACATTCAGGAACTGAACTCTTCTGAGCAAGTAGCATTCACAATGTTTCACAATATATTTCGAAGAAAAACTGCCCAAACACATTTTCAAACTCAACTCAGATATCATAACAACACAAAAAGTTGTAAATGTTCTGAGCAAGTTTCATGAATGTGTCAAAATATGACTTGTAGAGTGTTCAAACGGTTTTACTATATAATTGGGAGAAATGTTCTTCATAATTCTGATGAAGATTGGGCAAATATATGTAGCCAATACTGTTCACAACCTTTTTCTTTAATTTGACCTACTGACCTAGTTTTTGACCCAACATTACCTATCATTGGGAATACTGTTGTGACAGGGTTTCATGAATATTGGGCAATAATTGTGGCTTCTATAGCATTCACAAGTTTTTCTTTAATTTGACCTAGTGAGCTAGTTTTGGAACCCATGTAACCCAATTATGAACTTGGCCGACAAATTGTTGTGACACATTTTCTGACCAAATTTCATGAAGATTGGACAATGAATGTGGCCTCGAGCAGTTTCACAAGCTTTTTCTTCAATTTTACATAGTGACCTTGTTATTGAGTCCTTATGACTCAGTTTTGAAATCAGCCGAGACATCATTGGGACGAAGGTTCTGACCAAGTTTAATGTAGATTGGGCAATAAATGTGGCTTCCAACGTTTTCCCAAGGCAAATATTGATGATATGCTACTCACAAAGAACGACAAACAATAGACAAAAGGCAATAACAAAAGCTCAACATGCTCAAGTGAGCTTAAAAGGGAGTAAGTTAACTGACCACCACATTATGATACTGTGAAANACATTGTTTCTCAAATATTTAAAGAAAATAACTACAGTATTAGATACACATAACATGTACATGATTATAGGCTTGTTATTTTTTAGCAAGGAAACAAAATCCTAAAGATGGTTGCCAGTGCAGCAACCAATTGTGGAAAAAAAAGACATATTGTTGTTATTTTGTCTAAGTTATCTCTATAACATAGATATGAGGATAAACAGTGCACACACATCTTGACCTGTGCTTTAAGACACACTCTTTATAAATTTGAATGGGTTGTGTTCATTTCAAACTTGCGATATAAAAAGCTATAACATAATTTTGAAAACTAAAGTGCGTCTCAGGCATTTTTGTGACCATTTTGGGAAAGAGTACTGGTGTTAAAGCCTCTATAACGCTCAAAATCAACAAAATATTTGTAATATATTTTGTAAAATAAAGTTAACATATAAATAATCTGTGTTCCTTAAAGCAAAATCCAAAATTTCAGTGCTAGATGTGGTCTGGTAACATAGATTTTACAAGATGTAAAATGTTTTTATTTTTTATTTTTGTGTGGCACATTAAATTCCATTTTAATTTTCCACTATCTATTCATACGACATATGAACACTAAATTGGTACACGTAAATGTGTTGAATATATTGTACCACAAGCAATTAAAAAGAGCATTTTGTATTGTGTTAAATCTATGTTACCTGAGCACATCTACGGTTGAAATGTTGGCTATTGCTATAAGGAACACTGATTTTTTATATGTTAAATAGACATCACAATGATGTACATAATTTAGCTTAAGTAGAACATTACAAAGGTCGTTGAAAATGTATATGTTTAAGTTAGTACGGAAATCTTTACCTCCTTATATTTGAGTCCTTACTTAATCTGATACATCCAAATGCTAAAATATTAAAATATTTAATAATTACTCTTGACAAGTTATATGTTGGTTCAATTCATCAATTATTGCTGTTCAATTCATTAATTAATTTCATAATTGTCATTATGCCATAATTGTTCAGATCAAAATCGAGACATTTCATGAAAATTGTTAATGCTCTCACGGCATAACAACACAAAAACAATATTCACTTCATTCTGTAACGCACAACAGTGTTTTTTCACCAATAGGGGAATGGTGGTGGGGCCCGTCCTAAGGGGCAAAACGCGTCGTTTTTAAGGAAAAGGGGAAAATTGAAAATTCACACTTTTATATGTTATGATATTTATTACCTATATATGAATGTCTCTGTCCTTTTTCTTAATCATTAGACACTTCAGCGATTTTTTTTGTCCTATTGGAAAAAGTACCCGTACCGGNTACTTTTTCTTGTGGGGAATGGGGCCAAATATCGGCCCTGAAATTGCCAAAACAAAAAAAAAACACTGCACAATAAACACTTACAACTTGTAGTTTCAACAGCCATTCTTGCTGTTGAAGAATTTCATTAACACAAACGCTCACCATTTTTCGAAAGAAAACTATGCGCATTATGTCATTAAGTGAAATGAGGGATATGTTTCTATTTGACATCCTATCTAGGCAGAGGTATTTCCACTTAATATGGGTACACGCTTGGGATGCTGTTCCTATATAATTATATTAACAATCAATCGAAAAGTAAATTTGTGTTTCTTAAAATTGGGATAAAAGTGCTCTACCTAGACTAGTCAACTACATGTACAGAAAGAAAAAAAAAGAAAATATCCAAATGAACTTGTCAGTGTGAAAATCGCTGTAAAACAATGAAACATTTCAAGGGGTGGATAAGAAAATAACAACTGAAACAAAAAATCAGCAAACACAACACCATAGCTTGCATTGTGTTTATAGCTATCCTCAGAAAAGCAACATCAAAATTGTACAATGTTGACACATTATAGGCTGAATTTATCGACAACTCAATACATATAGACAATACAATTGCGTAAAGGGTTCAACACTAACTAATCTTAGTAAGGAGTCAAAATGTGACCTCTAAACTGTTTACAAGGATCAGGCTTCACAAAAGCCATATAAGGAATACTGCCCTGCCTCTCTGGCCACCATGTTTTAAATAAACAGAAACCATTTAAAAACTTATCTGAGATAGCATTAGAAAAAAATTCTGACTAAGTTTTATAAAGATTGGACAAAAAATATGACCAGAAAGTTAAAAGATTTTCCTATAACCATGTATAAGGAAAACTGCCCGGCCCCCTAAAGGCAATGTTTTACAACTGAAATAAATTCTGCTTAGGCCAAAAAAAAATAGGTCAGATGCTTGTCTCCTTGGGGAAAAAAACAGGATAGGGATTTTTTTTTTCTTTCAGGTACTAGAATGGAAGGCTACTTAGTACTAAAGCTTTTAATAAGAAATACATGTATATATATGCTTTGCTTGCTTGATATTACATCTAATATTGAGAAATGAACCGAAATGAACGAAAATGAAGGAGTTCTTTTTTTTAAATTGGCAACCGCAATTAAAAGTTGTTGATGGTCGGCGCAGATTCTGGAGACACAATTGGGTGACCTGAAACAGACTTTTTTTTTGGCCTTACTGTACAGTACACTCCACGCGTTTTCCCCAATTTCCCTCGCTACTCCGCGGGCAGTGACCTGGAGGGAGATTAAGAAAATCCCGCGATACGCGGCGTTTGCATGATTTTGGACGCGGCGGTTAACGATCGGCAAAATTGATAAGCCGACACGGCCCTCGGCGTTGACAACGCGGTGGAAACTCCGCGTTTAACAAGATAACGATCAATTTAACTTTGTTTGACTTCCTGATTTTCAAATAAAATTACGTTTATTACAAGTACATACATGTAGTATAATTTATACAATAAAAAAAAACAACCAAGATAGATCGATCCCGACGTGGTTGCAGAAGTAGTTGTTGTTGTATAGAAAACTCGTTGATTTACGACAAACAAAGCGTCGTCTTTTAACTGATACTTACCAATTAATATAATCACAGTTTGCAACGTTGTTTTTATTTTGATACTTTAAACCAAAATTTTCATGTTAGCAGGTTTTTTTTTCTATACTGAACATGTAGACAAATGACCGAGGACCCTATTAAAAGTCTCGCAAAAAATCCCAATATGTGTGAATTGACAGTTTGACGTCATCAAAGAAAAACCGCTTCCTGTCTGAAGGCATGAAAAATACACTGTTCTCGCCGACAAAATTGGCTTCCTTTGTTTGGCAATCAACACGCTANCCGTGTACCATTGGCAGGCGTTGACCTGAAAAATAAAAGATTGAGGAAGATTATATAAAAATGTCAAAAAATGTTTAAGAAGGATGATGTAAAATGGAGGACTTACAAAAAGAGATCTCAGAAATGTTAAAGCAAACATCAGCATGATGTCCTCAAGGGAATTAAAATAAAAGCAGATATTTTGAAATATTAACTTTATTCTTACAAGAGTTTGTGTGTGCCATGCAATTTTTAGCACCTGCACAAGGATTTTCTCATATATAGCTATGGAAAATGGAACCTTATAGCAGAAAACTGTTGTGAAACAAGAGTCCATGCAAGGAACAGGAGATGACCCATTTTAGGGATGACCCTTTGTCTTTATAAGAAGTACATAGTACACTTGACCTTGGTTTAACGTAACATGCAACAGGTTAGGGAATGAAAGGCTTGAACTTGCGACCTCTTGGTTGTAAAGCCTGAGCTTATTTCTATAGACTATCAACGCCTTCTTCACACAAATGCATGGATCCCCTGCGAAGGATTCAAGAGCTGTTCATGAACTTCATTCAAGAATTTTGTTCATGAAAGAACATGAACTACAAATTGCCATTCAGGAACAAATTGTCATTCAGGAACAAATTGCCATTCATAAACAATTTTTCATTTGTAAACGTGTTCATGAACAAGTTCACAAACAAATTGATAAAATTGTAACCATATGAAAGTATAACCTATAACAAACAGTAAAAACTGTTGTCTACCAGATGTAATAGTCAATATTTTATTATGATTATATTTAGTTATGTTGATAGCTTAAATTTAACAACATTAAAACTACTTAAGATATGACTAATACAGATAAAAGCAAATAAATGATAAAGCAATATTCAGTAATAATTGGGATTTAAATTGTGACCAGTACCCTCAGGTTGTTCCAAGGAAAAACAGAATATATACAAGTGATTTCATCATCACACAAACATTGACAAAATAACACCACATTAACTCAGCTTAGCTTTAATTTAAATGTCACTTACTGACGGTATAAAAGTCCATCCTTTGTGAATATCCAACGAACTGTGATCATGATTAACTATATGTCAAAGCAACAAAGTATCTTATATCATACTAATATCAATTCACTCATTAAGATTATATTTACAAATTTCAAATTTCCATAAACAATATTTCTGTTTTTTTAACTTAAACACTTTGAATATAATTGTTCATGTTTTCATTTATTTTTTAGTTTGCTTGTTTGACACAAAACTATAAAAATAATTTACGCTACGCACAAATTTATGCCATTTAAAATGAGATTTAAACTGCAGCTTAAAGTTATCCTTTATAAAAGCAACTTTATTCAAAGCACATTTTGAAAATTAAATATTCTTTTAAACAAGGCTCAAAGGAAAGATTTAAATGTATTGCCATTTTAAATCCAACAAAGCTTCTTCATTCTTGAGATTGATGTAAAATTCTTGATGCAGATTTGTGATCAATGTCATTCAATTACTCAACGACAATCATAAAGCAGTTTTATTTTTGAAGATTTATCTTCAATAGCAATAATTCCTGTTTTAGGGTGCACACAGAAAAGCAAACATAACCTGAATAACTCTATACTTTAATGCTTTTACATTAAATGACAAAAACGCAAAGTAAGTTGTCAATGAATGATTGATTTCATAACAAATTATTCTATTTTAATTTGAAATTCCAATATATCAAGACTTCAGATCTAGTCTGGCAAACAGTTGTAATNATGTCAGGACCATTTGTTGTAATTATTTCGGATTATCGGATATATATGCACACTATAAAAGCGGTATGTATACAGTTATCGATACGTTTCGGTTTATACGTATTGGAGAATGACAACACAGCATGGAAATAAACAGGGACCATAACCATACCTGTACCAATAAATGTGCTCAGAACTTATAACGGGGATCCGTTTATAACGCGGTCACGTTGATTGGATCCAGTCAATCGCGTTATAAAGGATCTGTAGTGTAGGTCCATAGAGGATGCTATGTGTGAAAACTATCAGAGATTTTACTGCAGTAGTTTGTATTGTGTGTGAGGAAATAATGCGTGTTTGCTGGAATTTAAAAGGGGGTTGCTTCACAGGTATTGTTTGTTTATGGATTGACTTGAAAATCGGGTCGAAATTAATTTTGCCTAACTCTTTGTTGTTAAAAAGGGTAATTGCATTGATTAACACCATAAGAGCTAATAGTATTAATAATCTTAATGCTTTATTTACGTTTCCGACTTTACATACTGTTTGAATTTAAGTACACATACATGTGCACATATTAATATCTACTTGTACATGTAGTATATGATTTCTTTTGTACATTTGCATTTAAAACGCGTGAATGACCCTCACACACAGGTTTTTACGGAGGCCGCGCAGCATCGCGGTGATCACGGGTGTAAGTACGCGGTGTCTGTACTGTAGTATTCTGGTAAAACTGATTGTGATATGTTTAGGTTTGCTCCATGAACTTGGAACTTTTCGCAAATACCGGTAAACGCATTTTAGGTGTTGGCTCATATTATACCTAAATGGGGGTGAAATAAACGCGCCCCCTTTGTGATTTGCATCGCGCCCGGGCGCGTTTATTAGGATAAATACGGTGGGTCATTGAAAATGTATATGTATAAGTTAGTACGGAAAACTTTACGGAAAACTTAACCTCCTTATATTTGAGTCCTTACTTAATCTGATACATCCAAATGCTAAAATATAAAAATATTTAATAATTACTCTTGACAAGTTATATGTTGGTTCAATTCATCAATTGCTGTTCAATTCATTTATTAATTTCATACAATTATGCCATAATTGTTCAGATCAAAATCGAGACATTTCATGAAAATTGTTAATGCCCTCACGGCATTACAACACAAAAACAATATTCACTTCATTCTGTAACGCACAACAGTGTTTTTTCACCTATAGGGGAATGGTGTCCTAATGCCCGTCCTAAGGGGAAAAACGCATTGTTTTTTAGGAAAAGGGGAAAATTGAAAATTCACACTTTTATATGTTATGATATTTATTATACGAATGCCTCTGTCCTTTTTCTTAATCATTAGACACTTGTNTTAAATTGGGGAAAAATATATACTTTTTCTTGTGGGGAATGGGGCCATATATCGGCTCCGAAATTGCCATAACAAAAAAAAAACACTGCACAATAAACACTTTCAACTTGTAGTTTCAACAGCCATTCTTGCCATGCGTTAAAGAATTTCATTAACACAAACGCTCACCATTTTTCGAAAGAAAACTATGCGCATTGTGTCATTAAGTGAAACGAGGGATATGTTTCTATTTGACGTCCAATCTAGGCAGAGGTATTTCAACTTAATATGGGTACACGCTTGGGATGCTGTTCCTATATAATTATATTTACAATCAATCGAAAAGTAAATTTGTGTTTCTAAAAATTGGGATAATAGTGCTCTACCTAGACTAGTCAACTACAGAAAAAAACAACAGAAAATATCCAAATGAACTTGTCAGTGAGAAAATCGCTGTAAAACAATGAAACATTTCAAGGGGTGGATAAGAAAATAACAACTGAAACAAAAAATCAGCAAACACAACACCATAGCTTGCATTGTGTTCATAGCTATCCTCAGAAAAGCAACATCAAAATTGTACAATGTTGACACATTATAGGCTGAATTTATCGACAGCTCAATACATATAGACAATACAATTGCGTAAAGGGTTCAACACTAACTAATCTTAGTAAGGAGTCAAAATGTGACCTCTAAACTGTTTACAAGGATCAGGCTTCACAAAAGCCTGATAAGGAATACTGCCCTGCCTCCCTGGCCACCATGTTTTAAATAAACAGAAACCATTTAAAAACTTATCTGAGATAGCATTAGAAAAAAAATTCTGACTAAGTTTTATAAAGATTGGACAAAAAATATGACCAGAAGGTTAAAAGATTTTCCTATAACCATGTTTAATTAAGGAAAACTGCCCGGCCCTTTAAAGGCAATGTTTTACAACTGAAATAAATTCTGCTTAGGCCAAAACAAAATAGGTCAGATGCTGGTCTCCTTGGGGAAAAAAACAGGATAGGGATTTTTTTTTCCGGTACTAGAATGGAAGGCTACTTAGTACTAAAGCTTATAATAAGAAATACATGTATATATTTGCTTTGCTTGCTTGATATTACATCTAATATTGAGAAATGAACCGAAATGAACGAAAATGAAGGAGTTTTTTAATTTTTTTTGGCGACCGCAATAAAAAGTTGTTGACGGTCGGGGCAGATTCTGGAGACACAGTTGGGTGATCTGAAACAGACTTTTTTTTTTGCCTTACTGTAAGTGTAAATAAAGGTAAAGGCATGTGTTTATAGTCTGATTACTATAAATATTCAATTGACTTTGACATTTCACCCTCAGATCACTGGGACATAAGTCGTCCGTTTACATTCGGTGCAGTTTGCAGCCACGGCACATTGGCTTATTTCCCTCACAGGTACCCATTTATACATATGGGTGGAGAGGAGCAAGCGTGGGATTAATTTTTTGCTCAGAAAAATCCAGTGCCCTGAGCGAGATTCGAACCAGGGACCTTTCGATCCCTTGACCAGCATCCTACCACTAGACCAATGTCCCCACTAATAACCCCAAAAAACAAAACACTTACCATGGTATTGATAAAAATAATAGCGGCTCTATAAATCGTTATTATTATCGGTCTTCTTCATGGTTTGTCCAAGTACTAGATAATTTATTGTTCCATATCATACACAGGCTGTTGATCCTATAATTAACCCCATAAAACTTGTCAATTGCAGTACAAAATCTGTAACATTTTCATGCTTCAGTGGTTTCAGTTTTGCACTCTGCCTATCATGTAGCTTACGGTCTCATAAATCAATATTTACAACTGACGCTGGCCGCTTATGTTTGACTGCTTACACTCCACTTGCAGTATATTTTCGCACGGGATTTTGTAAACAATTATTTTAAAATCAACACTTTTAACATTAAATCGCCACTTTTGCAAATTTGTCCCAAATGGCGTTCTGCTGTGATCCCAAGTAAAGGACACATAAAGAAAGTGTTTTTGAAACTATTTTGAAATCAAACTGAAAGAACAATTTATGTCTTTATTAATTTAACAAAAAATATTTACATTAAATAGAATCTTGCTTTTGGAATTAAAGGTTATTTCATTTTAATTTCAACTAAAAGAATAAATAAGTTGTTTGTTTCTATTTACCTCTCCAAACAAAAACTTAAAAGGGTAGGTGGGTAAGCCAAACTTTTGTGTTCACTTTTTTAGCTATACACTGACGGTTATTTCCTACCCAATGCTTATATAGCAAATATTATGGAATATAGCAAAATGATTAAAAAAAAAACCTGAAAGATCAAAAACAGTTTAGAATCTGGACAAAAACTTAGTTATGCCTTAAGTTATACATGAAGAAGGCTGAAGGTCTGGTTTAAGTTTGTGGCCATAAATTATCAAGGGCCATAAATCAATCACAACCAAAACAGTGTTTTAGTTCTTTTCCAATACATATTTGAACGCATAATTTCGCTAAGAGTCAATGTTAAGCTTTGATTTTTTTGCATTACTCTTTGTGGCAAAATTCATTACAAACTTCCTACATAACAAAAATATTTACTTAATTAAATAATTCAGATCTTACGCTTCTGGGTCAGTAAATTCCTTTCCCCCAATGAATCCATATCTGTCAGCCTGTGGTACAGTTGTTCCATTTTGTATAGTGTCTTTAACTGATTCAGTTCGATTTGTTTGGCTCCTTTCATGATTTGAGGTTGGCTGTTCACTGTGATTATTAGAAGAGTGTTTATTTGGTGTGTGAATATTGTTGGCATGTTCACCAGATCTGGATGCAGGCATTTCAATAACATCTGCATCACTGTCCTCATCACTGGAAGGGTCATTAACAAACGTGTTACCCTGTAATCCTTGCGACAGCGGAGAACTTGCTTTTGCCATTATTTCATTAAGAGACACTCACAATTAATCCAGTTAAAAAAAGCACATGTTTCAAGCATTTCATGTTTTCCACACACAGTTACAAATAAAAAAAGCTGTTAACAGTTTTCTTAGATCATAGTCATACTCATACTAACTAAGCCATAGACAAAGTTGTGTAATAATTATAAATGATAATCCGGACATAATTATCTGAATCGAATCTTACTGACAACGGTTTGGATTAATTACATTCATTGTTTAAAATTAATACTTAAATATTACTTCATTTATTAAAACCTAATGTTATTAGGCAAAAGATTGTCACCGCTCCAAATAATCTAAACCATTATTTCTGTCTGTCAAAGATAAACCCGGAAGTAAACATACGGAAACGTTCATTGCGCATGCCTACATAAAAATTTAACGAATAATATTTTTCCGATATACGCTTAAGATGAATAGGTTAAAGCATCGTCTTATGAACGGGCGACGTTTCAGATAATAAAATAGACATTGTTGTCAAAAGGCTTAAAATAACTAAAACTATATCTTTGTCATAAAATGATTAAACAAGGCTTGTTACCATAGGATGACATAAGCCCCCTTTTTCAACATATTTCTAAACCTAAACGCAAAGTGTTTTTTTTCCACATTTTTCAAAACCTAAACGCAAAGTGTGACGTAATTTCAGACGGACGGACAGACGGACGGACAGACGGACAGTGCGATCACAATATGCCCACCTTCAGGGGCATAAAAATACCACCGCACCGTCTTGACACAGACATAGCAGCCATGCACGTTGCTAAATCCAATGATACATAACATCGGACCATATGAATCGCTGCGCAAGCAATGCAGATGTAATTTGCTCAACAAATTTAATGAACGTGATGATCACTGGGCATGAAACAAAACTTCTTGCACACAGATCTATACTGCAAGGTGATTACAGGAATATATGTCAAGTTAAAATTCAATCGCTTGAGAAATGTAGAAGTAGTTTATAATTGCTCCACAAACTTACAACATGTTATGCTTTTGCGAAGAAAGGCTAAGTTTCAGGGCAGACAATCCAGAAATGTGTGGATCTCTTGGCTGAACATCTATGTTTCATTGTGATTGCATATTTTAAGTTTTAATTCAATCGCTTAAGAAATTTAGTTTACTTCATAAACATGGAACAGTGTATGCTTCTTCCATAAAAAGTTATTTAAAAAAATGAAAATGTGTCTTGCTCATCTACACTTTATGGTGATAACATGTTTCAACCGGTTTAAGGGCTAGCCGAACCTAACACGTATGTCAGAATTAATCACAAACCACAACCGCGTCCGGGCCGAAAATGAGAACATAAACCAATGACACGCGAGTAGAATATACCCATGTCCGTGTTTTAGTATCGTAAGTTCAACTATTAATTAAATCATTTGAGAAATAAAGAAGTATTTCGCTCCACAAAATTAGAACATTTCATGCATCTGCCATATTTTTGGCTTAGTTCAAGGGCACATATCTTATATGTTGCCGTGTACGTCTACACGTCATGGTGATGGCATATTTCATGTTTCAAATCAAACGCTTGAGAAATCTAAAGGAAGTATCCTCCATACACTTAAAACATGTTATGCATAACAGTGGCTATGTACAAGGGCACATGACTCAGAAACGTTTGGATCACTGGGCAAGAAAAAACTGCCTTGCACATCTACACTTTGTTGCGACGACATATTTTTAAGTGTTTATCAATAGCTTGAACAAAATTGAGACGAACTTCCCTCCACAAACTTTAAAAAAAAATAGCATAAAATGACCAAGTTCAAGGGCACACAACTCATGAATGTTCCGATCAATTGACATGAACATGTGTCTTGAATATCTAAACATATTGTAGATGGCATATTTTAAGTTTAAATTCAATCGTTTGAAAAATATATTGAACAAACACTTCACAGACATATAATATTTTAAGCGGACAGACCGATAAACCAGCAAACGAACCAACCTACCAACCGACGGCGTGACTATTATATACCACCTGTTAAACAAGATAGGATCAAATCAAAATCCGCCCTGGTGTAGAAATATTGTTGGCTTAAACGACTATACCGGTAGGCCCCAGATTCAAATCCCGAGGCAGGCACACGTTTTACTCACCCTTTTTTTCTTACTTTCCTAATTATTTTCAATGATATTTACAAAACAACACGAAAGTGTGTTTAAAAAAAAAAGTTTGATATTTATTTATTTCCCCATTCAAATTACCCTACATTTGACATAGCGAAAAAAATGCGTATCGATTTCTACGGCTTATGTTATTCCTTATTGATATGTCTAGGTACCATGTAAACATTTTGTTTGTTTCTCTATGAGTTGATAAAGAACGATCCATCATTTGCCCATGAAAATAAGGTTATTTTGAATATCGTTGCCTTGTTGAACATTATGAACTCTATGGGGTCCGATTGCCTTCGTTTACAAATGATGTACTACATTTTATTCATATTTGTAAGCAGTTAATAGTAGTTGTATATGAAATAAAATATGTTTTAGAAGTTTATGCAACGTCTACAATTATCAAAAGCAGAACGGGTATGGCATACAAGTGTTCATTTGCGGGAAACATAAGTGTCGTTGCAAGTGAAGTTGGAAAAAAAATCGGTGAACCTTAAATGGTTTTATATTTTACAATCAAAGAAACCGGTACATCATTGAAAGTTTTACGTATAGAAACATAATTTTTAAAATCTTCGTCCGTCAAATTACAAGGCCCAGATTTTTTATTTTTTTTTGTATCTTGCATCGTCTGGCTTAAATGATCCTTTGTGTTCTTTTATTTATGTCCACTATGACCTGTGCTTATGGTCTAGCGACATAGTTTTGCTTGCGACGGGTTGATCTTTATATAATGATCATTTGTGTCAGTAAATTTATATATCCATTCAAGCACGACAGATAAATGAGTCGGACACGACAATGCTCCCAGATTCCATCGATCCGTCTCCCTCAAACCCTCCATCCATCCCTCTATCCATATATTGTATTTAATATTAACCGATAATATACACGTACGTTACATGAAATAGGTAATTACAAACATTAAAGTTAATCCAATTCAAAAGTTGCATTCGTGTGTAAAAATCCACGAATTACAATAATATTTATTCCCTATATAGTATTTATGCTCTTAAATGCGCACGTGTATTTTGTATTATTGTTCAAAATATATTTTATCATGTTTGGGACGTCTTCACCTCTATGATTCATTTATAGTTACGTGTAGTTGCTTCAACTTCAACGGTGGTACTTGACAAAGTCCACTACGTAGACGTCGACGTCGAGGGCAAGTGTATGTACATCGGTGTAGGGCGAAGTGTTCCGACAAGCATTAAACTTGAAACTTGCTAATTTGATGAAACGCATATTTATATAATTATATTCAATGGCGTTGTACAAAACATATAAATATACATACAATTTATAAAAAAAAAAGAGTGATTGATACTTTTATGCAGCATTAATTAAAGGATTAATAATCTAAAAATGTGTGATATAAATAAAAATAAAAATGCTATAAGAAACTTAAGCAATTAAACAATACAGGCTACGATATTAAAAGGCAGGAAAAATAAAATATTATGTAATTAATTGATATAACTAGGGTTGAGACAATAATTATAATGATATTATTTAATTAGCAAAGTTTTGGCAACATTAAGACACTTTTTTCCTGAACTGAAAGGATACGTGAAAGGATATTTCTGCACTCTGGCTGTCGGATCCCACAGCTACCGGTCACCCGTCACCCTTACGGACACTTCTTTTGGGTTTTAACCTTATTTGAACTATTGCGACTACAAGTCACAAATAGACTGACCAAGTGTGACTACAAGACACAACTTGAAGGTAAAAATTTCAGTGTGACTATAAGACACAACTAGAGGGGCTAAGCGTGACTAAAAGACCGCTGTATGATGTCATTCAATCATTGAGCAAAGAAGCCCTAATGATTTTTGGTTACCGGTCACTTGTACAATAAATATCCTTTTCGAGCAAAGAAGCCCGCACAATTCTTTAATTTCTTGGTCCTCCGAGTCATGGTTGTTGGACAAATAAGCCCGTACAACTGAGTCTCGATTTGTTTTGAAATCACAGGTATTCAAATTAAAATAGGTTGTAAAAGTCTCTGAAAAGAAATGTTTTTAAATTCCTTTTGAAAATGTCTATTGAGACAGAAGTCCGAATGCTTGATGGTAGGTCATTCCACAGTTTCGGACCAACAACTCCGAAACTCCTGTCCATGAAAGTTTTTCTCTTTGTGCGTTTCACATCATAACATCCGTCATACGAGACAGTAGATCGTAGGTTACGTGCTGGTACTTTTTCTTTTAACAGTTCTGTAAGGTATTTTGGCGCGTGACCATCAGAACAATTATACATGAAGGTCAGTAATTTGAATGTTATCCTAGCCTTTACTGGTAGCCAGTGTAGTTCATACAAAGCATCTTTTGAACTGTCATATTTCTGTCGGCCGAGTACCAATTTGGCACACATGTTTTGGATACGCTGCATTTTGTTTATTTCGCATTGAGCTGTTCCATACAAGATGAGATTACAATAATCCAGATGGGATATTACCAAAGACAAAACGAGTATTTCTGTTGCTTCTTTTGTTAAGTATTTCCTTATGCTTTTGATTTTAAGGTAGTTGTACATGGCTGTACGGCACTTGATTTTGATGTGTTCTTTAAAATTTAGTGTTTCGTCTAAATATGCACCCAGATACCGTATGCATTGTTTTGCTTTAACAGTGTCACCAGCAATATCTATTTCTTTAGATTGACATTTATTTAATTGGGGTCTACTACCGAACATGATGAATTCCGTTTTTGATGCGTTCATTTTCAGTTTATTCTCGTTCATCCAGTTGTTAATAACGAGTGCACAGCGTTCAAGTTCTTGAATGGCAGTTCTTTCAACAGAAAAAGATGTAGGTTTGAATCGCTTGTTTGCGGTGTGGTCGTCTGCAAAACCGTAGACGGTGATGGAGGGAGGAACGACATCAAACAGTGTTCCAGCGTATGTCAGGTAGAGCCATGGACCAAGACAACTACCCTGGGGGACACTACACTCCAAAGAACGTGCCGCCGATAAAGCTGAATTAACACTTATACGACAGCTTCTTGGACGAAGATAAGAGTCTATCCAGTTTAGTGCCGTGCCACATGCACCGTATTGTTTTTGCAACACGTTTAGTAGAATGTCATGATCGACTGTATCGAAGGCAGCACTCAGATCAATGGCGATAAGTGCTGTAACCTCTTGTTCCTCCATACCTTCGAGTATATCATTGACTAGTCTAAGTAAAGCAGATTCACAAGAATGGAATTGTCTGTAGGCTGACTGATTTTTTGGAAGGAGATTGTTTTCATTTACATGTATGTTGAGTCTAAACAGAGCAGCCTTTTCAATCACTTTCGATAGAAATGATAAGTTGCTCACTGGTCTATAGTTGGCATAACTCAGGTCTAGTCCAATTTTCTTAAGAAGTGGTCTTACTATTGCCTGTTTAAATTTTGAAGGAAAAACTCCTTGACTCAGAGAGAGATTAACCAATTTTGTCACGAACGGTAGTAACTCGTTTAAAAATGATTTTAGTACTCTTGTTGGCAATGCATCTAGTTCGCATGATTTTGTTTGAAGATGATTGATGATCTTTTTCACTTCATCTTGGGTTAGCTCCTCGAACATACCGAAACATGATACTTCCTTGTGTTCGGGTGTGAATTTTTCAAAACTTGCAAGGGCATCTCGAATTTTGTTAATTTTATCCAGGAAGTGATTGGCAAAATTTTCAGCTATCGCGGTGTCGCTTTCACCTTCCGGCATAGGGTTATCAGTTTTCTTTCCTGTTAATTCTGATACAAACTTGTAGAGTTTTTTAGAGTCTCCGTGAAAATCAATTACTTTTTGACTAAGCGATCGTTGCTTTTCTGCATTCAACTCGAAAGTGTATATATTTCTGGCATTTTTGAAAAGTTCATATTGGTCTGGTTGTTTGTATTTTCTCCACATGCGTTCCAGTTTGCGTGTTTTGCGTTTTAGTTCAAGAATGTTTTCATTAAACCATGGTTTTGGTGCACGACAAATTTTGTTTTTCTCAATGTATGGAGCGTGTTTATCAAGAATTCTACAGATTTCATCTTCAAATTGCTCTACAAAAGTATCTACTTTGTCTGCTGTAATTGACATTTCATTGAGGTCGTTAGTAAATGCTGAGTGGTCTATGTTTTTAAAGTTTCGATATTTTATTGTTTGACTCTTGATATTTTCTTTTTGTACTTTGGTAACGACTTTGACTACACAATGGTCCGAAAAGAAAGGGCCTGGTTCACACGAATTGATTTCAATACCATTTGTAGCCTCAGAGATTACAAGGTCGAGTGTATTTCCCTCTGTGTGTGTGCTGAAATTAACATGTTGTTCCAAACCCATTGCTACAAGAGAATTCTTAAATTCAGTCACAACACTGTTAGTTTTGTTGACATGCAAGTTGAAATCTCCAAGAATCATAAGATTTGAATAGTTGGGAACAATTTCCTCCATGAATTCGAAAAATTCTTTCAAAAATTGATTTTCAGTCCCTAATGATTGTGGTCTGTAAACGCCAATTACATTAATTGTAATGTTTTTGAGAATCAGTTGCCATATACCATGTTCAAATGTCCGGGTATTACTACTTGACACTTTTCGTACAGTAACCCCAGTCCGACAAGTTAAAGCCACTCCGCCGCCTATTCTATTTGAACGATTTACAGTACTCATTGTGTAACCATTTTGATTTAAGTCTGAGGTATCTATTTGGTGTTGCTTTTCATCTGATAACCAGGTTTTTGTGAATACGGCAAAGTCGATTTTTTCTTCTCTCAGATATTGACAAATCAAAACATCTTTGTTTCTGACAACAGAATGACAGTTCAATGTAAGGCAAGATATTTTTTCATTTAGACCATTTAGTGTATTGCATTTCTTGGGGTATGAGAGGTTGTTTAAATTTGCATCTTAAATAGTTTGTGTGCTGTGTCTTTTCAAAGATGTTACAGTGGGAATTTGTGATGGTAAACTTTGTAGATTATTTAAATTTACTCCACTATTTGTGTCCCATACGCGTAACTCTTGATCCCTACCGCCTCGGGCACCTCTATATTTCAAAAGATTGTATTGCTTTAAAATGGTTAACGTTCCTTTGTTTTACATTAGCATTACAATTATTTACATGATATAAAAAATTCGTCTACACCGTTATGTGTGGATAAAATAGTCAGAAGACTAACTTGTTTTTACACTGTACGAAGGAAATGTCCCTTTATACATACATGTATATATGATGACACTACAGGTACAAGCTGGGTGGTGGATTTAAATATATCCAGGCTTGCAGCAGAAACGCACGATTCTGGTAGCTTATTCCAGGTAATGATAGTTCTTGGGAAGAATGAATATTTATATACATCGACCCGTGTTGGTATTTGAGTAACTTTCATGCTATGGCTCCTTCTGTTGGATCTTATTACTGCAGTAGGTGGAAGGTATGACACTGGGATAGCAATTAGGCAGTTAACAATTTTATACATGATGGCAACATCAGCTACTGCTCTCCGTTGTTGGAGGCTGGGCCATTTTAGGTCGCTTATCATTTCGCTCACACTGGATGGATTATGCGGGTTCCATGGTTTGTTTTTCACCCATCTCGCGGCGTTTCTTTGAACTCTATTTAGCGGCTTTTCTTGGTTTTCATTTTTGACTGGATTCCAAATGGGTGAGGCATATTCTAATGTTGGTCTAACTAAACTTAGATATGCGTTTTCTTTCACTTTAGGTGGGCAATATCTTAGGTTTCTTTTCAAAAATCCGAGAACACTTGATGCTTTTTTTAAATATGCTGTCTATATGATGGTTAAATTTTAATGTGTCACTAAATTCGACTCCCAAGTACGGATGGTGGTTAACAATTTCCAAAGTGTCGCCCTTCATTTTGTAGTCACATTTTGATTTTGTTTTTCCAGTGGATGCAAATTGCATAATAGCACATTTTTTAACATTGAAGTCCATTTGCCAAATATCGCCCCAGAGTTATAATTTACGAAGGTCGACTTGTAGAGCAAGTTGGGCTGATGTACTATGGATTGTTCGATAGATTACGCAATTATCTGCGAAAAGTATATGCTATTATGGTCAGCCTCGTAACCGTTGACACTTTAAAAGCTTCGCGTCCAGTCGGGCTACCATACATAGGTGACAGAAGGCTAAATAAAGCAAATCATCTTAATCAAGCCACTAGTTAATTTCAAACCAGAACGATTGTGATGATTTCTGAACAGCTTTTAATTGTTAAGTGAATGCATTTGAAACTAACACAATTTTTATTGATTTTAGATTGGCGTGGCCGTGTTTTCGGCCTATTGATCAGACACTCAAAAATAGAAAAAAAAATTAAATAGTATGAAAAGTGATAACCTTCGTGATGTTATTGGCTTTTGGATAATGAAGGTTTGTTTGAAGACTTTCAAAATAAATCCAACCAGTGGCACAAAATCTTCTATTTAGAAGGATTGCTGTATCGATAGGGAATATTTTGTAATAAAACGGAAACATGTCATAGCTGACCAATTTTTATTTAAAAAATCTGGCAAAGTCATTGAGATGTTTGAAAAATGTCACCCCTAATGGACGCGAGTAATGGATGGGGCAAAACCTGGTTGTTTTTCTGTGATCGATTGTCATTTGGACATGATGGGAAAAAGAACATTAACAGTTGCGACCTATGCCCTACAAGGCCCTGCAACGTACCGATCCAGATTCAGTATTTCGTTCTGAACCCATCTAGGCGGACGATGCTGTCCGAGATATTCGTTAATATTTTTTGAAAATAAAAATAAAATAAAAATAATATAATGAAAATAATATTTTAGCAATTATAAGGTTACGGGTATTTTATCTTAGCAATGTTCGCTATTTTAGTATTACATTTGATAAAATTAAATGAAAAAGGTAAAATCAAAATAAATTCGTAGTCACCGGATGTAGCCTGCAAACACGCAAGTAAATAGTGCAAAATACATTTGCGGAAAGCATACTAATTAACAATAAAAATAACTGAAAATATGGTTGGAAGCGAATTTACACATATATGCAACGTTAATATTAGTTTTATCATTGATGTTATTTTTCCTTTTGGAAAATTCGTCTGTGGTATATATTCTTACGCGCTCCTCAACATGTTCTAAACAATATCACAGGAATATTTATTTTGTTTAGAATATTAGATGCTTTGTTGTTTTGTCAGTTGAATTACCAGTGGTATTCAGCGTTGACTTTAACGGTCTTTGTGTAGACGGTACACATAAATGTGACTACCCGCTATGTTTTTATAAACTTGTTTTTTTATCCCACGATTCTTGATCCCGTGTCTGCCATGTCCATGATGAACACTAAAGCAAGATCCCGAGGTGGAGGCGGCGGAGGCCGCATGAATCAAGGGGGTCACCCAGGGGGACGGAATGATAAACGACATGGAAATTATCCACAGGACAGGTAAACATGTTAACTAAAGTAATGTATTGTCACTTGTTTCCCAATAATGTTAAGTTTGATTGATTCTGAATTTCAGTTGTTGATGAACTCATCAGTCTGGGAATTGAAATCATCAGTTTATCTTATACATCATATACCGATTAAAGCAGTCTTCCCCATAAATCAGTTCTTAAATATCATGCAGTAATCCATAACATCAAAACTTACAAACATGCAGTTTAAGCAGTGTTCGTGAAGTCTTGAAAAATCTGTCGGTCCTAATTAGTTTCTGTCAGACCTACTAAATTATAACAGCAAAGCACGACAAAAGGAAGTACCTTTAATTAATTTAAATGCAGGTATCAGGTCCCAAACTAAATCCATATCGGTCTTCTAACCATTCAAAGAAAATCTGAAAAATCTTTTTTTGTTCAGCAGAGCTTGAATTATTAGTGGTTTATTATTATAATAAATATTGTTTCATTATATCGACTTTCAACATGATTTATTTGTGATCAAACCAATATTTTTCTTAAATATTGTATTATTTATGTTCGTTAAACAGGTATGGTAATTTGGCCGTAATGGAAATGGGCTGAAATTGTTGAAATTTACATCACTTCCCAACTCTTTTTCTACAAATTAAAATTTTGTGATTTGTTATCGGATATTTTTATGCTCCCCCAAATTTTTTGGGGGGAGCATATAGTCGCCGCTTCGTCTGTCCGTGCGTGCGTCTGTCAGTCTGGATTTTTGTCCGGGCTATTTCTCAGCAACTTATGACCGGAATTCAATGAAACTTTATGGGAAGCTTCACTACCAAGAGGAGATGTGCATATTATCAGCCAGTTCTGGTTGGATGATTTTCAAAGAGTTATGGCCCTTTGAAAAAAATTATAAACTGTACAGTACAGTCCACGCCTTTTCCCCCCAAAAACGCGCTCCCTCCTTTCTGCTAGCGAGTGTTAACGTGGAGTTGGAAAGCGAGGTGAACTCGCTTAACACTCAGCGTTCCGCCGCGTTCGCTAATACCCGCGGCGTGTATTACTTTAGCCTAGTCGGTAAATGCAGCCAATTTCCGTTCTAATCAGGGACCGCCACGCAACACCGCATTACAGTGTGCTACTGGGCATGCCGAAAAAATAAGATAAAAAATAAAATCGGTAATAATCCAACAAGACACCATTATTAAAGATGAATGTGTTTCGAATTTTGTAAACACGGGGACGCCATTATTAGTAACTGTACAAAAAGTTGGGAAATCGGCCTTTCTTGGAAAATCCGAGATAGATTTATTTGTCGTGTCAAAGCTTAGACCCAGTAATTACGGCCATTCAGGACTCAAGTTTCGTAAAACACGTGTTCAATTAACTGTTAAACTCCACCTCCGTTCCCTGCAAAAGATTTGAAAGGCGGAGCTAAGCACGTGCAGTTACATATTTCGACGGTTGCTATTGAGTTATAAACACCTGATTGGTTTAGCGTGTTGATTGCGAAACAAAGGAAGCCAATTTTGTCGGCGAGAACGGTGTGTTTTTCATGCCTTCAGAGAGGAAGCGGTTTTTCTTTGATAACGTCAAACTGTCAATTCACACATATTGCCAAATTTTGCGTGACTTTAAATAGGGTCCTCGGTCATTTGTCTACATGTTCAGTATAGAAAAAACACCTGCTAACATAAAAACTTTGGATTAAATTATCAAAATAAAAACAATGTTGCAATATATTAATTGGTAAGTATCAGTTAAAAGACGACATTTTGTTTGTCGTAAATCAACAAATTTTCTATACAACAACAACTTCTTCTATATATGTACTTGTAATGTAATTTTATTTAAAAATCAGGAAGTCAAACAAAGTTAAATTGATCGTTATCTTGTTAAACACGGAGTTTCCCCCGCGTTGCGAAAGCTGAGGGCCGCCCCGTCGGCTTCTCAATTTTGCCGATCGTTCACCGCAGAGTCCCAAATCATGCAAACACCGCGTATCGCAGGATTTTCTTAATCTCCCTCAGAGTTCCTGCCTGCGGAGTAGCGAGGGAAATTGGGGAAACCGCGTGGACTGTACTGTACATATAGTGCAATTCTTGTCTCGGCTATTTCTCCCCAACTACTGACTGGAATTCAATGAAAATTTATGGGAAGCTTAACTACCTTGAGGAGATGCGCATGTTATTAGTGGGGTGGGTTCTGGTTAGATGATTTATTATCCCCCGCTAGAGGCGGAGGGATATTGTTTTGGCGTTGTCCGCCCGTCCGTCTGTCCGTTCGGCACTTTTGTGTCCGGAGCCATATCATTGAAGTGCTTTGGCGGATTTCGTTAAAACTTGGTATGAGTATATATGGATAAGACAATGATGCACGCAAAATGGCATTGTACACCATCTGTTAATAACGGAGTTATGGCCCTTTGTATCTTGAAAAAAATGCTTTTTACTATAGGCACTTTTGTGTCCGGATCCATATCTTGGAAGTGCTTTGGCGGATTTCATTGAAACTTGGTATGAGTATATATATATGGATAAGACGATGATGCACGCCAAATGGCATTGTACACCATCTGTTAATAACTGAGTTATGGCCCTTTGTTTCTTGAAAAAATGCTTTTTACTATAGGCACTTTTGTGTCCGGAGCCATATCTTGGAAGTGCTTTGGCGGATTTCATTGAAACTTGGCATGAGT